>JAQQAE010000694.1:0-30384 GCA_029823295.1 Pseudamia nigra
CTGCAAGTTTATGAGGTTATTATTGATGCTTTTTAATGTGTGTCACATCTGTAGCTGCAGTAGGAGACTTGTGCAGATCGGGTTTGTTAATTCAGTAAAGGCATTTATTGTTGCTACACGAGTTATCTATCTGTGATACAATGGCTCTTTATACTGCATTTCTGCAAAAAAGATGGTTTTTGTAGCTGTAAAATAGTTATTGAGGGGTGGGTTGAGTCAGAGGCACTACTGAAGGCGTGGATATGAAATGCACGGCCTGCCACTGGCTTTTAGCCTATTGTTCTAAAGATCAGCAACCTTCCTCTGGACAAAACTAGCACCCATCACATCACATTCATGTTTCGCCAGCCAGAACTTCAGGCACCCCATCTGAGCTCTGAGCCTTCCTGGTCGGGCCATTGTGTGTTCATTACTGATAATAAATAATGATCCTCATACATAATTCCGCCAACGCTTACAACAACACAAGACCTTGTCAGATTGCGAATTGGTTTTGAGGAAAGAAAACATATCTTCATAGCAACTCAGCACGACAAACCAGTTTATACCTCTTCCAGCCTTCAACAGAGGTTCATTCAATTGGAAGCCTACTAGAACCCAGCTTGGACATCAGAACTCCGAACCAGAACCGAATCGACGCCAGATCTGCTGAGCAGGGCTGCTGATCCACGATGTGACAGACCCCTCTGAAGGTCGACTCGCTACTTCCAGGCCATCGCAAACCCTGAGCCACAGCTGTGCGGTGGGCCCTGAACCTAGATCAGAACCAAACGGACCGATGAAGTTCAACTTAAAGTAAGATCCATCTGGTTACTGGTTGCGGAGGAGTGTCTCAGAGCTGAGCTTACAATTTCTTCCCTCTCAATCTGCTATCCCTGAATAAGCAACTACATTATTACATTCAAATTTCCCTCCAATTCCTTCCTTTTCCACTGGTGCGTAAAACCCGAATTTCCTCTGAATACCTCCAATCATTCCCCGCATGTTGATACTCTATATTTTGTCATCATATAATCTACCATTATAAACTTGTTTACTCATGTTATTACTGTAATAAACCTATATTACCGTATTTGGAATACGTCGCGTTCAGAGACTTTTTTTACGAATGATTAAGTTCCCTGTACGGAAGAACTGCAACCTTCAAATTATGAGACTGATCCCAATTTATCTGTATTTATTCGATTAATGTGCATTGCCCGTTAGATCTTAGATAAATAACCCAGGTTTTTCCCTTGTTTCTCCTCAAAAAAAGAAGGGTGGTGCCCCATTTTAATTAATAATCCACTTGATCCAAGTGCAAAATTGTCCCAGCTTTCCCTTTTGACCGAAGTGTACATTCTATGTATTCACATACATAGACTGTTATGCTACAATATTAATGTCCATATTTTAATCTGGCATTATCTTGACTGTATTGAACAATAGGATGTATAACACAGCACGGTTTTACAGAATGTCCAAGCCTGTGGGACAAATTTGACTCTGTGGCTGTTCTAGTGTTAATACGAACCATGAGCAGTCACAGTTTTGTCTAAATACAATACATGTGGAATAGTCTGAACCTTCTGTTCTCACAAAAAGCCACTTGCAAAGACATGAGATTCAACAGACAGTGGCTAACTGGAATGTTTCATTTATAGCCACTGCAACAAGACTTTCCTGAGTCCAGCCAGCTTTTTCTCCCAGTGATTCATATTTCTGTAGCTTTGGCCATTACAAGCCAATCAAATCCAGTCATCCAGCACCCAAAGCACCCATGCAGCGCTCTGCTCTGACATTGTTGGAAACAGCAGATTGATGTGGAATGTTAATACAGGTATACGACCATGAAAAATGTCTTGCGCTGTAAATTATACTATAACCACAGGACAATGGGTACTGACATTATCACAATACAACCCTCTACTGCACTTTGAGTAACAATTCAAGCAACATCCTTGCATGGGAGTGTTTTGTGGTTTTTTGTTTTTGTGTTTTGTTCAATTGCATTCATGCAATTGATGACAAATAAGAAAGTGAATTAACTGTGACTTTGAACATCAGCCAAATAAAGATTTACTTTATTACATTTTCTTTATCAATTAATCATTTAGACTTGGTTTACTATACTGTTTGACTGGTGCAATTTGAGCTGCAAAATCCAGTCCATAAAAAGCAAAGCACTGATTTCAGAAACTCGAGGACATTCAGAGAGCACCACCTCCACCAGGCCTGTATATTCATCTATTACCCTTTTTGTACTAGGCAGGATTGTTCTTAAAACTGTTGACGCAGGGAAAAGATTAACACATTTGAAACATTTTATTCAAATTTAAGGATCTGGGTTTCCAATTTTGATCAAGTAACATCATCCAAGTGGTCAACCCTGCACTGTATATGCACAAACCAAACTGAAGCACACTGCATGTACATGACTTCAGCTACTCTGGTGGTAGTCACATGTTCCTTTACTGGACTGTTGCCCCATAAATACTGTCACGCCCCAAAAATGTATTTTCATCTAGACTAAAGTGTCAGTCGGTTGCACATCCTAAGTTGATTTTGTCTGGATATTTTCATGTTGAGTTACCTATTGTTATGCATCATATTAGCAAACATGTAAAAAATGGCCCTACCTCGCAATGTTAAAGGAAATCAAGAAGTGATCCAGAATCCGTATCCTGATGTGGGTCATCTCCAAAATCTAATTGGTTCATCTGTAGCCTAATGGACATCTAGTGAAAGATTTTTTATTAGATTTTTTTTTTCCAATTTCAAAAAAGGGGAGAAACCAGGCAGCAAACTCCATGGCTGAGGTGTTAAATGCAACTGTCAAAGTCCTGCAGCACTGTCAGTGTCCACTGGGGGGTCGCTCCAAAACTGTAAACACCTACAGAGTCCCATATTAAAATGTCAAGCTTAGAGCAGAAATAAACATTTTCAGCCTGTACATTTAACAACAATTTTAGCCTCTATAATTTATTTCCACCTTTGTGAACACAGTAGGGGGGGGTGATTTTTTTTACATCAATTGTGCATTTAAATGATCTCATACCTGAGAACAGAGACACTTTGATTTTTGTCAAATGCAGGTGTGTCTGAGCCAGAGGTTTTCACTGTTTCATTTACTGTAACTCACTTTAGCTCCTTCACAAGTCCATTTTTTGCATCATGAGTATATCATGAGGTGCCAACATAGCATGCTGAGGCTCCATGTTTGAGCTTCCAAACAGCTCTTCAGACACCTATGGGTAAGGCAGGTTTATCTGTATATTATATCTCTACATAATAGAGATAATCTATGGGAAAAGTGGAATATTAGTTTGCATGGGATGGTAGTCTGCAACACAAAGACTTCTGCATGGCAATACAAGAGGTCACAAAAAATACTCTATTCAAACATCGACAGATTCATTGCCTGCTGTGCTGCTTTCTTCTTACATGTAAGAAACACCTGAGATGGATTCCCAAGGAGTTTACAATGAATAAACAAATATGACATTTAGATATAATTACTATGTCATACCTCTTAATGTCCGTCATGTTTACACAATTAATGCACATAATGTGAGTCAAGGTCCATGTTTATCGTGGCTGGATTTTTTTTTTTTTTTTAAGTGTTTGGAAGGGGGGCGGCTGTGGCTCAATAGGTAGAGCGGGTTGTCCAGGAGCCGAAGGGTTAGCAGTTCAAATCCCAGCTTCTCATGTCCACAGACTGGTGTATGAATGTGTGTGTGGCTGGGTGAATGGAAAGCAGTGTAAAGTGCCTTGAGGGTAGAAAGGCGCTATATAAGTGCAAGACCATTGACCATTTACCATGTTAATGTCTCATTTACTAATTTATAAGCTCTTTTATTAATGTGCAAAGAAAAGCACTACAGACACACATGCCATATGAACTGATCTTGTGATGTGTTGAATTATTAATTCACAGTTTGAAGACTTCAACTGAAAACTCACATGAGCAATCGTAAAGAGAAACATACCTGTGTAATTAATTTTCACTGTACATTTTCTGGTCCTGGATCACAAAAAGCAGATAGTAATAGCTTTTGAGAGATTAGTTTTCTATAACTATCTCTATTTTTCACACTTACTGCATATAATATTACCATGTATTGAATATGACACACGGCAGCTCTGTATTTAGTCAAGAAAAGTGAGTGTTTCATACTTGTTTGAACTTTTCCCTCCTACACTGAGAGTGATGACATGTTACATATTCATCTGCTGCTCTCTGTAACCTTTTGCAAACTGTGTCACCGATGTTCTAATAAATCATGACAGAGGTCAAAGAAATGTCACGGCACATTTATAGACAGCACATCACTTACTTCATGTCTCCACACTTCTCTACAGGCGTGACACTTCTCTGATATTCGGAGCAGTATTTGACAGTTATTTAAAGGCACAGATTCACAGAAAAACTTGATATTTGACTTGGGGGATTGTCCACACATTCAGTAAACACATTTGTTTGTTTTTCTTTTTTATGCTTTTTCTGTAATGAATGATGCAGATCTTTAACAAGCTGCAGCATACGTAAGCGGTCCTGGCAGGAACGATTTTGGCTTCAGTTTCCTCTCTATACTCTCCCTCATCGACTCCTTCATTCATGCCTTGTGTGAGAAGAGTGAGGGAGGCAGGGAGGGAGGCCAGTATTTGTTTTACTTTGCTGCTGTGTTTCTCCCCTCCCTTTTTTTAGAAATGCACCCCGGGTTCTTTTTGTGAATCACCCGGCAACAGACACATCACTATGTCTCCGTCTTTTCACTGTGAGCGGAAACGTCGCGCCGAGCCTCTTCTGGAGAGGCCTAGCAGCGTCCTACCTGACTGACTTACCAATGAAGAGCCAGATACTTTCTATGGGCCTGCATCGCTACACATAACTGATCCTGACAACAATCCCTCCCGCTCTGCAACGCCCCAACAGAAGAGGGGCTTTTTTTGGATTAAGAGACACGGAAAAGCTACAGTGCAGACTGTTTGTCAGTCTTTCTTCCGTCTACCTCTCAGTCTTCATCTCACCTTCACATGAACAAACCCGCATATTTCCAAAAGCTCCTGAGTGCAAGGAAAACATTTCAAAAATGCTTTTAAAATGTTTGGTATGTTTATCAAGGAACTCTTAGCAACTGGCAACCACGCAAAAAGTGACTGCTGAAAAGTCCTATTTAAGGCAATATGAGTGTGGTAATTGCATAAGACTGTAATGTTATGCCATTATGTTAATGAACGACCAGCTGAGGTTTGAGAGGATTTGCCTGTTTTTTTTTCCATCAGAACAAAGGAAAATTTAAAAAGCCACATATATTAGGCATTTAGCTTCACAAAGTCCTTTAATGAGAGTCCTATCTTTTCAGTGAGTTCTTGGTGTGCTACCATTTTGAACAGAAGTGACAAATTTCAGACTGGATTCATGTTTTATACTCAAATTCGAATCAGCACACTGGACTTCTCTGAGAAGTCAGAAATGAATTACGCTACATTCAACCACTAAAACAAATCTTTGGTCACGGAAAGTAAATAACTGTAGTTTGGCATGTTAATGTAAAATATCAATGAGCTTTACTTTTTTTTGTTTACAAAATAGTGAATTAAAAAATTCATGGATGACAAAAGTAACGATAGAAATAAAAATATCATTTTGATAAATGAGCTTGCACTTACTGGTGAATTTATCATTTCAGAAACATAAAACTGATTTCAGTCATTTCCAGTGCTGCTAATTTAGGGCAGCTGGGACATAAACTGGTTGGTGGGCTAATAAATTTGTTAAGCACTTTATAGTTATTTTGCGGCGTAAATGTCTTCAATTGCCATTTTCAGCCCATTTTAATTCCAACAGAATGGTTTACAATATACCTAAACTGGGTCAAATTTACCTATCCATCAAAAATACCCATTGTCATTGTATTAAGTGATTCATAAGTTTATATGTCAAAACATGAATTTATTTCATCATGAAATGTAATTTGGTCTAAAGTTTTACAATGATAAATGTCTTTAAGGATGTTCATCAGTACAAATTCTTTTAAAATGACAGTGGAAATAGGTCGTAGCAGAATATTTTGTGTCTTATTTCCAACATAAAGTGTTATAAATAATGCGACATACACTATCTTTCATATTATACACCAATAAATGCTTTTGCTTAAAAGCAAAGGATGTTTAAATCTGAACTGTGCAAAAATTGATGTATTTCAAGAAGGGCAGATATGACCCAGTGGCTGTATAAATACCCTTAATCTTTATTTGAATTTCCATGGACTACATTTAGTAGGCAATAGGCAGTTTAAAACAAAATTTTAGGAAAAATCAAAACATGTCTGTGTGTGGGGGGCGGAGGGGGCAGTGGTTGATTTCTTGGTTGATCTAGTGTTAAGCAGACTTGTGTCACTTATTGTTATGCAGCTAAGCTTTATAAACAGTAAAACATACCCTTTTCCTCAAACACTGCGTATTTTTTATTCCTGATTTCCAAAATGCATCTGTCCTTGTTATCGCTGTCATCTTTGTCTGCATTACTGTTTTGTCTTTTCTCCCATGAGCGATAATCTGTTATGGAGTTTCAGAGCATCACTTTTGTCCCCTATGTCTGAGAAGTGAAGCCGACAGGGAGCCAGCTGTCTGCCTGTGTGTTTGCCTGTACTCTGCTCTCTATTACTACCACCTCCTTCTGTAATTACAAGCTCCACTGCACACAGGCTCAGGTAGGGCCCGGGCTCCAAGCACGACGCTACCAGCTCTCGTCAGTGTGGCATTTTGAATTCCCCACGTGTGAGAGCTACAGGCTAAGGGGAAGCTTTTGCACATCTGAGGTGCCGTAGCCCGCAGGCCAATCAGCCAGTTGGGGCTAGAAATGCTACATTTTGTTTAGTATCATTAGGAGGTTAGCTCACCCCTCATTGGTTCACCATCTGGGCATTCTTTCCTTCCCTCTCTGTGGTGTGGCTTTTCACATACTGTATCAACGGTGCACAGCCTACAGCGTGGCGGATGGAGACAAAAAGAACAAAGATGAAGGGGGAAGATTTGGGCAGATGAGCACAGGGTTGAAAGGAAGGAAGGAAAAAGAAATAAGTGGACAAATGAAAGGAAAAACATGAAATGATGGAGTTACAGAAAGCAGGAAGAGTATGATATGTGTAAGATTATGAACGTTTTCAATTTGATGTTTTACAGCATACTCCATAAGAACATGTAAATGTAAAGTTCATTTGGCAAAAAAAAGCTACACCTTGATTTTTCCATATTTTAACATTGCTTTAATCATAATACTCCTTTTTCACACTCAAACTTTAAGCATTTAACTCTGTCAGAGCCTAATCTTCCTGTGAGACCCTAATAATTTATCTCGATGTGAAAGTTAAAGTCTGCATTAAGACTGCTCGTTTGGGATGTTCCACAAGGGTGTTTCATTTTGGAAGACAGCGGGCTAAGAAGATTATAAGCACAGTTTTCAATTTATCTCACACACCCTGATTCCTTTTATTGGCTGGGACCCTCTTATCAAGTTATGCCAGGAGCTGAGCAGCCAGTGGCATCTCCCTCTGTTCTGCTTCTTTGGAGTGAGTGTGTTTGATGCAGCATTAAAATCTTTTTTTTAGGTAGGGCCTTTTTGCTCAATTTGTTTGTATACATGATGGGTTTAGAAAATGAGGATGGTCAACAAAATGAGCAAAGTATTACTTCTGGTAAAGTTGCTCAAATCTAGGCCACCTTTAGTTATTATCTCACAGCAAATTAGCCGCAGGATATAACATATACCATAAAACAGGCAAAACCTTGAGTGAGCTCATAGAGGTCCACAATAAGCATCAACTGGCCATTGAGTGAGCCAGAAAATGAGAGAGAGTGAGAGAGAGAGAAAGGAAGTGTGTGTGAGAGAGAGAAGTTGGTGATGTGAAAAAGCTGCAGGAGTAAGGATATAAAACCTTGAGACAAGAGGATTCTCCTCTCTCAAACCCGCTGCCATCTCAGTGGTGGAAATGCTGGAGTTGGGCAGGGTCGACTTTGAGGTGACATTGACGCTATGCAGATGAGAGTGAGGATCCTGCGCTCAATGTTACGTCCCTGCTCACTTCAACTCAGACGGCGGCAGCTCCTTTCCCCGTCTTCTCTCCCCTCCTCTCTTTCAGCACCACTCCTTTAAGGACAGCACCTCGCTCTCAAAGACGCATTTGTCCACCATCCTCACCCCTAAGGATCATAATTGCTCGCTCTCGTCGGATGCAAAGTTTTCGCCTTGGTTTTATTGTGAATAAGTGGAAGGAAGTAACTTTTAAAAAACAAAATCCCGACAGGTTTCCTACCGGAAAAACACTCTGGCAAAGAAAAGGATTGTACTGTAAGTATTTCGTAATGAAGTATTGTATATATTTTAGATGAGCAATTGAAGTGTTTATCTCGTTGCTTTTTTACAGACAAGGAACAGTGATGAATTTTGCATATGCGCTTTTTAGCAGTGCGCTCGGGTTGGAGGTTGCGCTTGATTAACGGGAGGTGCAAGAGGCTAATTTCATCACTGATTCGATCTTTTAATTACACAATCACAAATATATGGAAATTATATGTGTGCAACGCGTAAAAACGTGTGTTTTCCGACAGTCTCCGTCACGTCTTCAGCATGGGTCTATAATTAGCCAAATGTCAAATTAATCTTTCAGTACGAAAAAATATTTCGCTGTGGAATTAATACAATAGAATTAGGTAAATATTTGCTGCAGCTGCGACGGTGTTTCACAACAATGCTCCAGACAATTACGCACGGGAAGTGAATGAAAGCGTAGAGCGAGCGCTCCACGCTATGTGCTTGTGGTCATTTTTGGATTTAGAAAAATAAAACCAAATCAAAAAAATACAAATATACACTTTAAAAATAAGCAGTCAGATAATATTGCATTATTTTAAAAACGTAACGTTTCTTGTATCCATAAAAAGTAGCCTTTTTTCAGTCTGTGTTTGTGATATTTGATGAAAATATCTATTCAGGCCGTAAACTCCGGTGAGTTATTCGCTTCTCTAGGTGGTTAATTAAACCTTATTGTCGCGTCTAACTCCTGAATGTGTTTAATTGCTCCTCTCTTGTACCCGTGCAATGAAAAGTGGGCCACTGAATTTAGAGCGTAATGAATCAAGGACCAGTGCACCGTTTACATTTCTGCTAACATGCATTCACTCCAAGCAATTAAAAGTGATTCTTATTGGATGAGTGTCTTTATTTGATCCCATGGGATTCACGGACTGTGGGGAAGGTTTTTTTTCTTTCTCGTCCTTAAAGAAATGTCTTTTAGTTTTATCGTGTGCGTACATGAAAATGGTGCAAAATAATGGATTGAATTTACCAGAAATATTCATCTAATGCTAAAACTCTACAGCAGAGCACACGTTCACGTTATTAGGCAATATTTGATTTGAACCCCTCCCCCAACCAGGTGATAATGAAATTTAAATAATATACAATTAAAGTATAACTCGGCGTTTAAATTGTTTTTGTGTCGATGTGAGACTAGTGCGAAATGACCAGATTTTATTATTTAATTATTATGGGAAACTATATTCAGCAAAAAACTAACAATAATAATCACGGATTTGCATATAAATGTAAAATTATCCCACCTAATTGAAGGCTTTCTTGAAGTGGACCAGTTCAAGAGCAGTTTTAACCCTCTGTCCTTCTGTTTATCATTCCAGGGTCCTCCTCTCTGCTGAGGCGCCTGTTCCTTTGCTCCTAAATCTTCTCATCACCCAAATTGTTCGTCTCTCGTCTCATCTCCCGTTCTCGGATCTGCGTGTACCGCACAGAGAAACTGCTGTCTGCCTGGACTGGTGCTCAAACCCCTCTCCCCTCTCCACTGGTCAGGACTACCGACACGCACACTGACCATGGCCACCAACGGGACCAAAGCTGCGGACGGGCACGTTTTGACAGAGACGGTGACCGACGCGCCCGCCACCACGCCAAATGACAAACCCAAAACCTTGGTGGTGAAAGTGCAGAAGACGAAAAAGGACATACCTGAGAGAGAAACGTGGGTTGGGAAATTTGATTTTCTTCTCTCGTGTGTTGGATACGCGATCGGACTCGGAAATGTCTGGAGATTTCCTTATTTATGTGGAAAAAACGGGGGAGGTAATAAGGAATTCTTGGCCATTTTACCTTTATCCATACAGCAAAAGGAATGCAAAGGCCTTGGCATTGAACCATGAGAGTTTTCTATCGGAGGTGTCCGTTTTTTAAAAATCCATTGTGCATTTCCTCCCGTCGTAGCCGTGCGTAATTGCGCACAAGATGCGCGGTGATGTGTGGCACAAAGAAACTAAATACTTTTTCTTTTTGTTTTTTCTTAGAAAATATCTGGATTATAATATATGTTATGGTTATGGTTCAGCTTGACTCACACACCTTTACTTGTCACCTCTCATTTAGGGGCCTTCTTGATTCCCTACTTTTTGACCCTCATATTTGCTGGCATGCCCTTGTTCTTTCTGGAGACGGCTCTCGGTCAGTACACTTCTATTGGTGGGCTTGGAGTGTGGAAACTGGCCCCAATGTTCAAAGGTAATCCATTTTTTAAACTTCTCTATAAGGCCTTAACCTGTGTTTGTCATATACTGTACGTTTATCTTATTAGCTTATTATCTTATTAGACTGGATACCACCAATTTCTAATACAAGTGTATTTCCTTTTACTTTCACCATCTGCACTGATACACAGTTTCCCATTGTCCCGTTGTTTCAGGTGTGGGTCTGGCTGCTGCTGTTCTCTCCTTCTGGCTCAATATCTATTACATTGTAATCATCTCCTGGGCTCTTTACTATCTGTACAACTCCTTCACTGCTGTGAGTACTTGATATTTATATGACTACTACGCCCCTGAAAAATCTCTGTCCAATTGGTGTGAAAATAAACCAAAATAAAGCAGTCTGAAAGTATCTGTGTGCTCTTTGAGATGTGAACAAGGTCGCCAAGGTTGTAATTTTAGATAGTAACCCTTTTGTCATGTGGCAGGCTCTTTTTCCCAGAACCTCTTACATAAGGGAGCATAGGCCTTAACAGAGTATGACATTTATTACTTCCTTTCCCACATAATTAGTGCCTTACACAAGGTATTGATAAATGCATTTGGCGATGAGGCATTCATTCCACTGAGAAAACCATGAAATCTCAATGTCCCAATTGAGTATCATGGACTTGGCTGCTCGACAGTCAGAGAGAATGCAATCCGGTGGTGAGAGAGTGGACTAAGTAAAAAGAGCTGTCTATGTGATGTTCCTTTTTTTCTTTAATTTTAGGAACTGCCATGGCAGACTTGTGGCAATGACTGGAACACAGACCGCTGCTACACCAACTACAGCATTGCAGACACCAGTAACCTCACTAGCGCTGTGGTAGAGTTCTGGGAGTAAGCATCAGATTACATTGCAGGACTATTATCACATTCAGTATCACATCATGTTTGAGCCACATAAATAAAACTGAACCAGAAAAAATAATATATTTGATGAGAGGGAATGAATGCATGTGCTTGCATGCGTGCATATGTGTGCAAGCAAGCTTCACTTCCCATGACTGTGACTCCTAAAAAACCTTTAGGGGTGAGAAAAGAAAGGCAAAGAGGGGCTCTTTGTAAATAATCAGATACATGAATGAATATTTGTGCATTCATCCACGCATGCTGCATGCATATATACGATCAAGGATTTGTGTAGATGTAGTAAGCCAATTTCCCACATTCCCTGCAGACGTAACATGCACCAGCTGACCGATGGTCTGGAGAAGCCTGGAGAAGTCAGGATCCCACTGGCCATTACACTTGCTATTGCATGGGTGCTTGTCTATTTCTGTATCTGGAAGGGAGTCAGCTGGACTGGCAAAGTAAGTACAGTACAATAGAAGAGGACAAAGACACATACAGCATAACATCAACATTGATATGAATTAGTATTGAACCAGCATTCTTTTTCTTGTATACAGCAGGTCTTATGATTGAGTGTTCAAAGATGTAAAATTGGCAAAACTGATGTTTGGATTACTGATCAAAACAAATGATCTATTTCATTATTTCTTATTTCTTTCCTTCTATATTGTTTATACTTCCTTACAAGTATAAACTCAAAAGGTCTGCAAAACATAACTCTTTTACAGCAGGTCATTGATTTTTACCAGGGCTGTACATTGAAGCCAATGCAGAAGTGACTTAAAGCTGTAATACCACTGCTGGCTGTGAGGCCCATAGTGTTACATTGAACTTCTCTCTGAAAATACTGAGTGAATAAATTTTTGGCACGGGTCACAATGGTCTCAAACATTTTAATTGGACCCTCTAATTAATGATCTGGTGGTCCATCTTTAACTTGTTGGTGCATTATAAAGATATTACAGCAAATAATATGATAAATCACCCCAGTCAATCATGGACATTTGTATCTTCTATATATTTAATAGAGCATAGTAGTTATTCTCTGCAGATGCTGGACTGTAGTTGTGGGTAAGTGCTTGCACTAACAGCACCATAAAATGACTTTGTTTGGCAGTGCTGGATGAAGTTTTACTGAGTCAGTAAACTAGCAGTTAAGACATTCTGACATACTATGCTCCTGTAGCTCTGGCACCCTTTGTCCAAGTATGGTTACATCTTCTTTTTGACTCCACAATGTCATCCAGGAAGTGACAACGTGATTGGCCTCAAAACAGCCGTTCAGGTACCAATGGTTAACGTCACATTGTCCACTAATATATACAGTCTGTGATTTTTACTTATTGTCTCTCACTGTTGTATCCCAAGAAAAGACTTGGAATAATGCCTTGATTTTCATGGCAGTTCTGATCACAGGCAGTGCTGCAAAAAATCATTTTCAGCAGATTTTATCATGAATAATTTGAGTTATGTTGACTCTGATAGCATAGTGCAAAATTAGTTCAGATAAGGAGGGAAATAGTGCACTGGAAGTGTGCTGAACACACCATTCTGGGGTCATCTTGCCTCTAGGGAATGGCTGATTAGGTCACTGTGCAGTGCTGTGAGGACACAGCACTGCACAGTAGCACTGTTCGTCATGTGGTATGAATTTAGCAGTTGTCTCTTGTTTGCAGATTTGGTGCCTTATGGGATAAAGATGTCAAGTCAAGAAAAATCACTAGCTATGTGATTTTATACTTAGTTTTAACAGAGTTAACTATCCCTGTATTTACAGCAAATTTTGTGCCTCACAGGTGGTGTACTTCTCTGCCACATACCCTTATTTCATGCTGTTCATCCTGTTTTGTCGTGGCATCACTCTTCCTGGAGCATTTGATGGAATCCGCTTTTATGTGACACCAGACTTTGAAAAACTGAAGCAATCAGAGGTATGTTTATTCCTCTCTTTCCTCTTTCAATTTATGAACACAGTACAGCTCTCTTTTGGATTCCACAGACTGATCGCTACTGAAGTTGCCTCTAGTGGTTGCTGAACATCATCTTGCAAGTGTTTCTATACAGGAACTTTGCATAAAAGTGTCATGTACATCTACTTACCCTGTTTATGTGTTTTTCTGGCTTTTGTACATTAGGTGTGGCTGGATGCTGCCACTCAGATCTTCTTTTCGTATGGATTGGGATTAGGCTCTTTGATTGCTCTTGGCAGCTATAATCCCTTCAATAACAACGTGTACAGGTTGGTATAAACAAACATGACATTTAGCATATCAAATTATTTATTTACTATTTTGGGAGTATTTTAGCTTCTAGTTCTATCAGCCATTTTGTTATTTTGTGGAAGTGTCTAGATGATTTATCTCATACAGTGTCACATTTTAGGCAAAATGCACAGTAAATGACATCAAGCTATTTCAGAATTGCTGTTACTTAAAAAACACTGCTGTATCAAAATGAAACATCAACATACATTAAATGCATTTAGTAGCTGTGCTACTGCAGAATGCAAAATGGCTTTCCACCATCCCCTCCCCCAGCCCCTCAACAATGTGTGACAGGCTGATAAGGAATTGATATAGGCGTGACAATGGGTGCCTTGTGCTTTGTCTCTCCCCTACAGAGATTCTGTCATTGTCTGCTGCATCAACTCCTTCACCAGCATGTTTGCTGGCTTTGTCATCTTCTCTATTGTGGGATTCATGGCCCATGTAACAAAGAGACCCATCGCAGATGTGGCAGCCTCAGGTAATTGCAATCAATGTGAAACCTGATAGCAACAATAAGCACAGGCAAGAGACACTTGCAGTTCTGCAAAATTAGCCTTTGAAATCACTAAATGCTTGATTTTTCACTCAATGACTACATACAGTAGTACTGGTTCTAAGCATTACATGCAGTTTTGGGAAAGAAATGGTTTTGCAGTTTTGTAAAACTCTTTGGCCTTTGTAAATGTTAAAATCTGGGTCACACTTTTTTCTACCAAGAGCATCCTAGATTTGAACATTTTTTGAAGCTTCCTCCGGTTGGTGTCCCAATGAAAACTACGCTTGTCCATATTCATAATATTTGTGTTCTGTCAGGACCTGGTTTGGCCTTTTTAGCCTATCCTGAGGCCGTCACCCAGCTGCCCATTTCTCCTCTTTGGGCCATCCTCTTCTTCTCTATGTTGCTGATGCTTGGGATTGACAGCCAGGTAAAAAGAAAACATGGATGGACAATAGTCATGTAGCACAATTTTCATTTTCAGTTTCTACCTCAAAAGGAGAAGTGAAAGAAATTTCATTAAGTGTAAACTTGTCATATTGATTTTTGACTGATTAATTACTGGTGGTAATACAAGCATTAGTATGTTACAATTTGGGAGTAAGAATGGGTTATTACCTCAATGTGATTACTCTTTAATTCAAAATCTAAATCTTGTAATGGCCCTGGTGTTTTTACTGTGACATTAGGGGATCACATAACATTTTTGACATAACTGCCAATCTTTCTAGTTCTGCACTGTGGAGGGCTTCATCACTGCTCTGGTTGATGAATTCCCTCGGGTTCTTCGGAAACGCAGAGAGATCTTCATTGCAGCCGTCTGCCTTGTTTCTTACATCATTGGACTGTCCAACATCACACAGGTAATCACCTAGTCAATAATAATCACACCCTGAGAGATCTTATGGAGCGAATCAAAGAACATCCTCACAGTTTCACTCGTACATTTCCAGCAAGGGCTTCAATAGCTGATCTAATAACCTGAGTGCCTTACCCACAGATAAGAGATACAAACACTCATACATCCTTTTGGGAGTCATGGAAGTTTGACTTGTTGGATGTTTAAGTATGATGACATGTTGCTGTATCAGTACTTCTTCACTTGCACAATAGCTACTGTGTATTATAGGTTAATGAGGGGAATTCTAAAATGATCTAATGATATTTCTTGTTTACACAATTTAGACAGTTAACTTGCTGTGGAAATCACTGGCATAATTAGCTCACTCCTTTAGCACTAGTTCCATCATCAGGTCAATATGTTCTCTTTCCACACTAAGTAACTGGCTCCCTAAAGAATAAACTCCTTTCCTTTCAGTCAGCCCATTTAGTCAGTTCATGTTGTTTCCAGTTCCATCATAATCCATAATCTTGTACAGCCTCTTCTAAATACAGTTTAATGTAAGTACAGTTTGCTTTATCCATAAATTCTTAAGGTATGTTTGATCCAGATTAGTCTTACCATCAATCCAGTTCTGACCTTATTTAAAGTCTTTTTAAAAAGTTCATTCAGCTGGTCCAACTGGAAGCCGATGTCGTACTAGATAAGGCAAATTTTAAGTTTTTAGTTAAGCAAACTTAAGTTTTCCAACCTAGTCATCCATGCCATGTATATTTTTGCAAGGTACAAAATATGCAGAATTTAACGCTTTTGGCAAGAAATAACAGCATGCAATCATTTCATATAAATGTATTATATTTATGCATTTAATACATTTTATATAAATGTATTAAATGCATAAATATAAACAGAACACAAAAACTGCGTTAACGCCAGTCTCTAGCAACAACATCTTGGATTTGTATATGTGTGCCATCCAATCCTGTCAGCTTTTATCACCAAGAAAATGCAAAAAAAGTGGTGTATTCTTCAAAATCAAGGTTAAGTTAAAATTTCCTGATGACACAATTACTTATGTCACTCTGAGAGTCCATCATGTCTCACACATGAATGAGACAGCTCCCACAATACATTCTTTAGATTGTGCATAGCATATCATGGTTCACAGAATCATCACAGTGCTCTTCCTTTGAACTGATCCATATAATGACCTGATAGGCTCAAAAGATGATCAGATTTGAAGCTTTTCTTAAATGCTTGAGCTTCACTGGCTCTGGATGAACTGCACAGTAACACGATTTTCCCTTAGGCACCATCTCTGTCCTCATTAATGAGATGTCACTAATCTCACCAGCTGCTGGCATGCTTGCCCCTTATTATACCACTTGACCAGCTCACCTATTTTCCGCACATCCAGCATTATAACCGTGTCTTTTCCTTCTCCCATTCATCTGTCTGATTCTGCTTTTATTTCCTTTTGTAGGGTGGTCTGTATGTGTTCAAGTTGTTTGACTACTACTCAGCTAGTGGGATGTCACTGCTGTTCCTTGTATTTTTTGAGTGCATCTCAATTTCATGGTTCTATGGTAAGAGGCACTTATTTTTCAGTAATCTCCAGACAAATATTTGTTAAAACTTAAGACAGATGTTCTGCATTTAGAAATATGTCCAAGACATCCAAGTAATTCAATAGAAGCATATACAAGATCTGGAATGACCAACTGTCTCTAAACAATATAACACAATATGGAATTTTTTCCTTTACTTTTTGTCCAGGTGTTAACAAATTCTATGACAACATTGAGGAAATGATTGGCCACAGACCCTGTCTGTGGTGGAAGGCCTGCTGGGTCGTTTTCACTCCCCTTATCGTGGCGGTAAGCATTACTTTTGGCAACAGTTTACATCTAGGTGTTATCACTGAAAAAAAATTGAGGTTGTATGATTGCCCATGATCACAAGGTAATCAGCAAGAAAGTTCAGGAATTACAGAATTTTGAATGAAAGTCTTTCCTTGTTTCAAACGGTACTGCCACTGATCCCAAAAGTTGACAGGAAGGAGATTACTAATAATGAATAACTGCAGCAAGTTTCAACAATACTGATTCAGCCCCTTTCAAGATATCACATCTTTTTGAAACAAGCAGTAGTCCCCCCAATCAAAAACAAACAGCTGCCTATCCCAAAAGTTCATAGGATGTAGATCTTTAAGATATCAATAGCCATTTTCAAGATATTTCCTTTTTTTCTTTGCAAACATTAGCAGCCCCTATCAAAAATGAGTAGTGTCACTTATGACAAAAGTTGACAGGAAGGAGATATTGTCATGGTTAACAATCATGGGAAATTTCAAGTAAATCCATTCTGACATTTATGAGTTATTACATTTTTTCTTAAGACAGTAGTGGCCCCTATCAAAAAGCAATAACACCAACTGTCCCAAAAGTTGATATGATGTAAATCTTTAAGTGGTGAACAACCACAAGAAATTTCATGTTGCCATTTTCAAGATATTGCATTTTTTTTGTCAGAAGCAGAAGTGTCCACTGTTGAAACTGACCTGCGCCACTTAGGATGTAGATCTTTAAGTGGTCAATATCCATGGAAAGTATCAAGTAAATTGATTCAGCCACTTTCAAGCACTTACAAATTTTCTTGTTCCAAGAAGCAGTGCCCCTATACTAGAATTAGAAGCACCACCAATCCCAAAAGTCAGTATGTCTGAGATTAGACACGTAGCACTCAATAACTATGTTGAGTTTCAAGTGAATCAGTTTGGACAGTTTGGAGGTACTGTATTGTATCTTTTCTTGAAATATACAGTAGCGCCCCCTATTAAACACCAACAGTGCCACCTATCCCAAAAGTTGTGAGTGGAGCTGTTGATTAAATAAAACAGTCAAGACCTCTGGCATGGACACACCTGTCAATCAAATCTCACAATACTTAATGTGCTTCATTATGCTCAAATACAGGCACTTGGCTCATCTACTGGACAGGTTATATAAAAAAAATCACCTCCCAAACAATGTTCACAGAGGTGTTTGTACCAGGCTATAAACAAGTTATTTCTGTTCTAAAGTTGGACATTTTAACAAGGGACACGAACAGGATTGGCTCACTTCTGGAGCCGGCCCCCAGTGGACTCTGACTGCAACTAATTTCTTCCATTGTTTTTGTCCTTTTTCTCGCCATTTTTATAGCAACACAATGCTTTCTGCAATACAATAGTGTTCAAATAATGCTCACGCGAGTATGGTACTGCAGTGTATTCCAACACTGCTTTTATGCAGACGGAGCCGGTTTAAATTAATCAGGTAAACTTGGGACACCTGTAGGAATTAGTTGCACCAACTTTTAAGGCTTGATCAACCTTCATCGGTGCAGAACATCTTTAAGTTGTTAACCCATGTCTTGTTCCCAGAAAAAGGCCTTTTTGTATAATTCTGAAATGTACGTTGTTTTTCAGTTTTGGCTAACCTTAACTTTTTTTTAACCTCTGGCAGTTCAGCACTTACCTTTGTACTATTTCAAGCTATTCATTGGACTTGAACTGGTTGAATTTCAACAAAAAAGTGGGATGTTCTAAAACCTTTGATCAGTAGTGTACCTTCCTTCTTTAGCACATTAAGATTAATAATTAATAGCAAATTAACTGCAATCTAATCAGCTGCTGTTATGTTATGATTACTTGTATAATTTTGTCTTAAGATACTGAATTTATTAGATATATTTTATAAAAAGCTTGTTATGGCCATATATTTCTAATATAAATATATGTTGCGCCATTTGCTTTTCCAAGGCTTTTGATCATAATGATGAAAATGCTCAGTTATGATTTCTTTGTTTTTCTTGGATAGGGTGTCTTCTTGTTCAGTGCAGTGCAGATGGTTCCCCTTACCATGGGAGACTATGTGTTCCCAGCTTGGGGACAGGGCGTCGGCTGGTGTATGGCCCTCTCCTCCATGATACTCATCCCTGGTTATATGGGCTACATGTTCCTCACACTCAAGGGCACATACAAAGAGGTAACAAACATAAATCTAATAGTTGATGCCATTTGGCTGTCACAATATTTTGTCTGACACTTTTGATATTGCTATTATTTTGCATGTATCTGCCCCAGAAACCCGTAAAAAAAAGGATAAACAAAACACCCCTTGCATATGCAAAGTAAATCGTGATTACATTATACTCATACATCCATGTATTTCCTACCCCTTAAGGGTCCAGGTGATGCTGTTGGCAAACTAGCTAGCAGCCCATGGTTTGTTGTGGTGTGCAGGTCGTTATTAGACAGACGACCCGCCAGTCAACATGGCTCACAACTTCATTGGTCCACGAGCTCATGCACTTACCGTACAGTACTTGTCATAAACAGTCATAGCTGTAGCTACTATGGAGCGAGCAACTAAAGACTATGTAACCACAGGATGACTGAGGAAAGACAGCCTGTATTCCAGATTACTTCAGCATCTGGTACAGGTAGGAAAAGAACAGACATACTAGCTTGACAACTGTGAGGTTGTAAGCCGAGTTGACTGGCAGGTCGCCTGTTTAATCAGTTATATTGGTTCACTACAAACAGTCAGCTAGTAGCTGGTTTGTCAGCATCTTCGACTGGACCTTTAAAATGAGCATGGGGGTATGGGGAGAACATCCAAACTCCACACAGAATGGCTGTGAGAAGCTGGAGTTGCACATCTGTGTCACCCTACAATAAACACTACCAGTCAAAAGGTTGGACACACCTTCTCCTTCAGTGTTTTTTTCTTTATCGTGATTATTTTTAGTATTGTGCATTAATACTAAAGACACCCAAACTGTGAGTTATGTAGTAAACAAAAAAGTGTTAATGAACATATCGCATATTTTATATTTCAAATTGTCCAAAGTAGCCACATTCAGCTTTGATGACAGATCACTCATTGCATTCTCATCAGATTCACCAGGTACCTGGCACAGTTTTCATTTCACATGTATGCCTTTTCAAGAGTTAATTGATGATATTTCTGGCCGTCTTAGACAACTGATGGTCTAAAACACATTAGCAAGAAATGGCACAAATCAACAAACTTGTGACTATTTTGGGAATGTGATTAGAGAATGATATGAGTGCGCAAACCTATCATCAAAGCCGAATGTGGCTACCTAGGGCAATATTATATGAAATATAAAACACTTTGTGTTTACTGAATGATTAGATATGTAATGTTTCACAGTTTGGATGACTTCAGTATGAATGCACAATGTTGGAAAAAAACATCGAAGGGAAATGTGTGTCCAAACTGACTGTTAGTGTACACACACACAGAATTACATGAAGAAAAGTTTGTCCAATTGCACATCATGGAATATAAAGTATGACAGACATATAGCTACACATTCTACAGATTGTATGTGATACCACCTCAGAGCATTTCACATACCTATCAGGTAGACATTTGTACTTGCTGTTAGAAGTAAAGCAGATACTCTTACTATATATAAAATGATTTCTTATATACAGTATGTTATATCACAGATAAATCTAATACAGCAACACTGAAGTAAAGTTTTATGTTTTTGGGGATCATTTAATGTAAATTTGATAATCAGTTCCAGGGCATTTTACAGAAGAAATTAGTTTTACCCATCCAAGCTCACTCAGATAAGTATTTCTAGTACACTGTAGTTTCATTCTAATGTAGGATTTATATAATCTTCCGTACAACTTCAATACAACAGTTCCTTCAGATACAGATTTTTATCAGTGAAATAACTATCCTCGTTTTAATGATTTTGTTTTCTTTTGACTTTTAAATGTACTACAGCACTGAGTCAGTGCCTTCGTAATGAGCTAACACAGGCATGCGAAGCAAAGAGGTGATAGACTGCCATTAAGAGCAGAACAGCGATAAAAGGATTAGTAAAATAGAGTTTCTAATTACTTCTGTTAAAACCATTCCAGATGCTTTTTCCCTACAACCATAGTTCTCAGTAAATTACATGCATTTTCATGCAGCTGAATGGTACATTGCATTTTTATTGATTTGATGATCCAAATCAATGGCACGTAATACGTTTTTGGGCATGCCATTAACATTTAGAGCTATTTGATCTGCAGTCATCTACAATGCACTGAATAATAACCTTACGCTATATGGTCCCAAGTGACAGATATAGTTTTATAGCCACCACTGACAGAATAAATGGGCCATAATTGCAGGCAGTGCGGCAGAAGCTGTCAGAGGCGATGTGCAGGTGTCACATCCTACAGTACCAGCTGAAGGCTGATTGTCTAATTGTAGCAATCAGCCAGCTGATTAGTGCTCTGCACCCCGGCCGATACTTAGTTTCACAAACACTTCACACAAAGTGCTTACTGTGCCACAGAGCTAAGTCCAATACTACCCTTATTTCAGAAGATATGAAAGTTTTGGATGTTTTGATTTGTTTTGCAGACTCTGTAAGTTTGACTCCATTAATTATTTCTTACAGTCATAAATGGTGGCTTTCATTTTCCTTTATTAGCCATACATCAAGCTACACATCCATAAAACCATAAATCACACAAGACAAAACATATGAATCTTTTTTTTTACATAGAATCTTTTATACAGAAACATTTCCACTCTTCGCCTGTGGCCGTGTATTCATCAATCTCACGGTTGCAGCTTGGGGGGTTTTATTTCAGCTTCAGCACAGTTTGATAACAAACTTTGCAGCTGCTCTGATAAAACCTGAATATTATATTGCGTCTTTATAATTTAAGATTGATGAATTTCATAAGAGCATCTGTCAGTGTGTTTTCTCACTGGTGTTACTCCTCCTTCTCTTTCTTAGCGTCTGCGAATGATGATCAAGCCTTTGGCACTGGTGAAGGCTCAGGAAAACGGCCCAGATCAGCAAACAGAAAACCAGAGTCAGAAACCTGCCAATGAGGAAGCCTATATCTAGAAACTTCTGCCTGTCTCTCTGTAATGACGGCCAGACCTGGCACACAACACAGAAGAAACGTAATCAAGGTTGGAGCGACCACCAGACTTTCATGTCTGCTTTTATTCACCTACCTCCTGGGGACACGTGAGACCAACCTGATTACAGTTATTTTTAGGGGTTGTTCTGTTTGTTTATTTGTAAAATACAGAGTTATAAAGCTATGAGGAAAAACAAACTACACAGCAAAGTTGTTGTGATATTATAAATTTCATTATGCAAAAAAAAGTTAGTCTTTTAGGAAAGGAAATGTGACTTAGGAAATTACTGTATATTGAACATATAATTTAAATTTGGAGGCCCATATTGATTCAATAGTATTGTGCTACTTGGAAGATATCAATTAATCTACTAAACTACAGTTACTGTACAAAGAAAATATTGGTTAATGCATTTTGTTTGTACGTGAAATAAATACATGAAAGTGAATGCAGTGTAGTAGATAAAAAAATGCATTTTGATAGTTCGAAGCTGAAATTTGAAAACTGACCAATTTATGGCCAAGATAATATGAGAATGTGCAACGGGTAAGGCCAAATCTGCTTGTTTGTATAAAATATAATTTAGCCAGACTATCACTCCCTTGCAGGATTCTGCAGTTCACCTGAAATGTTTACCAGCCGCTGTCTGGGGCTGCCTTTGAAAAGCACAAGTACAGTAAGGAAGGTGTCTGAGGTGTCCAACCTATTTTGGCTCTACTGAAACCTGTGACAACAGCAACAATAATTTACGTAGAATATATAACAAGAGACTGTTATAATTGTTTCTTTGTTTTCTAAAGAACAATAACTTTGTACGTTATCTGAATCTTTTTTGTAGAATCGTTTTTAGGTCATTTTCTATTTGTGAGAGTGAGAAGGACCAAAATCATCAGTGCAGATATTTCACCCAATGATTACATGAAGTCTTCAAATCAAACATTCGTTTTTGTCTCACTCTAGAGCAGCAGGGTAGCCAATCCAGTATCCACCAGTAAGCAAAATTTGAATCTGTAAGCTACAGCCTTTGATAGGATATGAAGGTGTAGACATTACAGTAATGACACATTTGCACTGTGTTTTTCTGTGTAGAACAGTGAACCATGTCTGCATTTCTGTCTGAGAGGGATCATTTGTAGATTTTTAAGTGGAAATACAGTAGCTGCAATAAGCCAACGGTAGCCAGGTCACATCTATATTTTAAACTATGATAAAAGAGTAGTGGCTGCTGCAGTGGAGACTCCCTGATGCATTTCTGTATCTGTAACTACGTCTGGATGTGTCAAGACCTATTTGTATTTAGTAATCCATGCCTCAGGAATAAAGGTGGAAGTGACCAAATTGTCTCAGATACTACATTACATACTGAAACAATTATATTTAAAAAAAAATTGAACTGCAGTCAGACTTTTGCCATTATTTTTAATATTCTTTAAGGGCAAGGCATGATAAGCACACAAATCAGTAAAACAGCAATGAAAAAGTAAAAGAGCCTCAAAAGCTTATCCAAATTGTAGCCTCTTTTGCACACTATTTTGCTTGCATCATGTCTTTCACTGTCGATGAACTGTGACAGCCTTCTCTGTCTTTTCAGCAGAAGCCGTAGTGTGTTTCTATCCTGTGGCAATTGCTGTTTTCCACTGTCAGACTTGGAAAGACAAGCTGTGGCTTAGTCAGAGGATAACAGCGGCAAAAGCACAGATAATGCAGCAAAACATAGCCAGATTCTATACAGGCCAACACCACTGAAACAAATCCTTTTCATAGGGTAAAGGAAAACCTAGTATTACATATCAAGTTTGTTTGGCAATACAGTATCAAAATAAACGTAGATGCTGACTGTGGGACAGATCACAGATAGAACTGTATTACTACAAAGGAGGATCAAGGAAATTAGCTTCTGTGGCAGCTGTGACAGGAATCAGGTTGAATCAGTCCCATTTATGTTTTTTTAATTTATGTTTTTGTTTTGTTTTGTTTTCTCAAAGATGTGAATTAAATGTGCAATGACAAAGGGTTCCGTGAATTTTGTATAAAGTTACCATACTGCAGTTTTCTCTCTTGAATGATGTTGTAAACTGGACTGTGTAATACATGTATCTGTGAATGTCTGTACAACCTGAATTTTTCTTTTCTTTTGTCTAAATGTCAAACGAAAATAAAGTGATATTATTTGCTGTTTTCTGCAATAATATTATCTCAGAAACTAAAGCACATATCTCTCTCAACTGTAAAAGAGTATAATTACAATAACAAAATAGAGTAATAATGAAGATGATAATAATAATAATGTAATAGAAATGTCTAGTCAGAGAATATTGTTTTGTATATTTCTAGCTGTTTCATGGGCCTAATGTAAAATATTCTATGTAAAAATATAATAAATGTCTTTAGATGGTGTTATATGAAAAAGCATGATTGCAATATATGTTATCTGCAAAAGTAAATAAAGACTTATAGATTATATTTTTGCGTTGTGTCATTTTTCTTCATTTAGGTGATATTATATACCTCCATGTTGAAAGCACACAAGCAATTTCCCCCAATAATAACTATAGTAAAAGGTAAATCATCATATTAGCAGAGGGAAAATGCCATATCTGTTTCTTCAATGGATGTCAGCATTCAAGTTAATGCTAAAAGGCACATATACTCTTGCTTCATGCAGTGTCTAGTAAAATCACTGTGCATGACACTATTATGCTAATGAAAAATGTATTACATAAGAGGAAATGAATATGCAATCAGCTCCATCACCACAAAAGATGTTCTGTATAAACTTAACTGATAGTTTCTGACAAAATAGTGCTTGCAGCAGTAATATCCTGGTGACACCTGCACAGAGAGCTCTGCCAACACAGACACTAAAGCTGTCCTGGCTCATATCCAATTCCTGTCAGTCACAATGTACTGTCCATTTCCTCTGTTGTGCAGCAGCTGGTCTAATTGTAATCCTTACGCTAATTATAATTCATATGGTAACCTAATCATCACAAAATGTGCAAAAAGAAAGAAATATAGGACACGCATCTTAGTATTTCAAATATTTAAAAGACTCTAGAATGCAAATGCTGTATTTTTTCAGGATTACATGCCTATGCATATTGCATGAGGAAGGCTCTGTAATTTCACAATATGCTACAAAATAACTACAAAACAATCAGAGACAATATCCAAGCATGAGGCTGTATGTACCACACACAACATAAAAGACAAGTTGCAAGAATTTTTCTCTGTCATGAAGTGTGGTAATACAAAGTCTCAACGCCTCACCTTCAGATGGAATTAATTGATTGCCTCTTAAAGTAGAAATAGCAGCAGCAGCAGCAGTCATAGCCAAGACAGAAAAAGGTACAGCTGAGTTTTTGGGAATAGAGGTTCCCAAAGTTTTGCATATTTCAAGGACTATGTAAAGGTCTAACATTGTAAATGTGCCATTGCAAAGGCTGTGTTCAATATTCTACTGTTAGCATTGTGTCATGTGCTAACAGTAGAATATTGAATTGTGTGTGAGTAGCAGCAGAATCCAATTGTCTGCTTGACCTCACTTACAGACCATGCTCCATTTTAGTCTAACCATTATAAATAACTTCTTCTGTAAATGCAGAGTAAAATCATTTGAATTGCCATTATTATTCCTTGGAAGCATTTGTAAGCTTAGCAAAGCATACACTGGGGAGGGATGACAGAAAATTCTGCCCTTCGAAAAACATTAACTTCAGTGTCAAACGCCTAATACAGTGTAAAGCAACACATCTTCTTCTTGCACATGTCCTTAGACCTTCAGCTTTGTTGAGGCAAGCTAGTGCAGAGTCTCATTAAGTTTGATTACACCATGATTGCCGGTAGTTGAGGCAGCTGGTTATAATATGGTCCACAATTTGTACCAGATCTCCGCATTTGCAGTGGGCACTGTCCGTGAGGCCCCATTTTTTCATTGCTGCCCCAAGACATCCTACTGGAGGCATCTGTGGGGTCTTCACTGTAGTGGTGAAGCCTTGATGGTTCTGCTGACTTTCACTGATCCCTCTATCTTGCTTTTACCCAGGCAGCCTTGGAGGCATCAGGTGGTGGTGCCGAGCAGTGGCAAAGGGCACCAGAACTTGAGACACAAGTGCTGCTGTGTCTTTGTACTAATGTTGTGGAGGTTTAATTCACTTATCTGTGCCTTTCAAGAGTCAGTGTGGCTGCTTCATATCTGATCTCTGCTGGAAATACCAGCAAGGACATGGTGTTGGTTTGATTGCATGACTCATAATAGGTATTCAGAGATAGTTCGTAGAGGAACATTGAGTGCTGTGTCAAGCTTCTTGACATGGGGGCTGTGGAACCAGACTGTAGCACAGTACTCAGCAGCAGAAATCACCAAAGCCCCAGTGGAGATGTGCAGAGTCTTTGTTGTGGCTCCTCATGTGGTACCAGTCAGGTGGCATAGCAGTGCACCAAATATTGTTTAAATAACAGCATTTTTTTCAAGTTTGTCAAGTGGCTAAAACTGTAGCCTGACGGTGTTAATCATGATGTTAATTTCTTGGGTCGTTCCAGAGGTAGAATATTGATGTTATGAATTTGTCAACACTGAGCTTGAGGCAACAGAAGAGACACATCCTGAACTTGATTCCACAAACTTTGCTCTCTCTTCAGAGAAGGCATGACAGGAAATTTGAGGAGAAGATGTACTGTATGAGATATTAGAGATATTTTTTTCTTCCACTGACAATGTCTCCAGTTAAGCTAAAAAAGCTCCGCCCCAATTGGAAATAGTGAGCTTAAAGCACCATTTCATGCTATGTCAGAATCTCTTCAAGGCTGCCCACAAGTCACACTCTATGGCCCAAGAAAATCCCTCATGCCTCAGTTTTTGCCTCAGAAACCTGCAAATCTTGGAGTTAGTTTGGTAAGTTACCGAAGGTCAATGTTACTCCTTCATTTTGATAAAAACTAATGGTCTACATCATCCTCTTGATGGAATTTGAGGATCCCCAGGCTACTCTTCCAAACACTCTCGGCACACCCTCATTACACATTTGGGCATGCCTATCCAGCTCCTTTCTTCACCTGAGTGTCTGTAACATACGGTCACAAGTTTGATCACATGATGACATAGTCAGGCATCACAGTGTGTCCTGGTGCTTTTCAACCCACCTCAGGCTCTTTACCACAGAGGAAACATTTCATGCCCAAAGAATGAGTCTGGCAACCAGGGATCAGGCCCTTGTTTCCAAACTGAGATTATGTTAGAGTTTGTGCCAGTTTAGCACCTGATAAACATGCGCTAGTGTGCAATTCACAAAGCACTCGATAAGCACGAGCAAAGGCTGAAATTCATGCAATCTGCTGGGTTGTGCTGCAGTGCCATTTGCATGGATGCAAATGAGGAAATATTCAGACATTTGCCCCTAAATCCTCCCATTTCTTGCATATAAATCACTGCACTGACAGCATCTAATTCAGAAAAAACTGCAACATACAGTGCACCTGAAGCAGACTACGCAACCAGATGTCAAGTACTAACTGCGGGGTACTGTCTAAATGTGCACAGCCCCAAGTACACTGTTATTAGCTGTGATTAACATTTGTCTCCAATTTTAGTTGATATTCCACAAACAGTCAGTGACACTAATACTGGACATTTTATTGTTTTTTTTTTTAAGTAGTGAATTGGTGTGTGTTTATGGTCTATGTGTGCATTCTTGCTGATTAGAGACATAAATTGTGTTTGCTCAGCTGTGACACAGAGAAGATCAATAATCCCAGATACAGTACATCCTAGTCATTTCTAACCTGCTTGAAATACAGGCAGAACTGGGAAATGAACCAAGGATTACAACAAGAACAACAGTCCAACCAAATCACACACAAGAGAAAGAAAGGCCATAAATACATAAATTGTTCACTACGTACTGAGGAGGTTGCTGTTCAGTACCTGTGACTCATGATCCACCAGGTGTATACAAATCTTGTCTCTATCAGTGTTTCACAGTGTGTGTAAAATGCACATTATAACATGGGTGAGGATGACAGCTGATTAATAAGTTCAAACAGATCATTACGCTAGTGTAATCTGAACCTATGAACTCCTCATTACAGAAAATATCCAGTGAATTCTTCTGTCCCTGAAAGTGATGCTGACTTTAGGTAATCTCTCTTTTGGTCCCTCTGATCCCACAGATATAACTGTGGTGTGCTCCTCAACTCTTCCAAACCATTTGTTTAAAAGTTGTTCGTTGTAAAATCTGTAACAATGAGGTCACTGTGTTTATGGTGTTTTTACTACAAATTTGGCATAAACTCCACAGCCTTTCACTTTTTGCAATTTTTTGTATAAACCAGTGTGCACGCTGATCTGCGGAGAACTTTGGGCAAGCAAATAGCACTCAGTTTCAGCACTCTTTTTGCATCCGCATATAATTAGCACTAAAAATTTAATTAATTGCTTGCAAAAAAGGAGCAGACTTCCTGCGCTAAAGTAACACACAGTGGATCTGGCCCTTATTATTGCTCCTTCATGTGGAAGACAATAGCCCCCTCCTCTCAGTTAATAGATTTTCTGTGTCCCAATAAGTAAATATTTCAAAGGACTTTTTGATCAAGTCTGCAACTCTGACCATTGCATCTGGTGGGTTGCACATTTCCATTTTTAAGGAACTATTTATTTCAGAACTTATCAAAACTAAGAAATAAAATTCACTAGTACAATCATTGAAGAGTAACAGGTGTTTATTTTTGTGTTTTGTTCTATCTCTGCTCTTTTTCTGTCTCAACTCCACTAACCCCAACCAGTCAAGGCAGATGGTGCCTACCCAGAGCCCTAGGCTTGCAATTGAATTGAAATGAACTGAGTTGTTTGGAACATTTGGAAAGAGAAACTGAGGGGGCTGATTTTTGTGGCGACCCCTGTCTGTTGACAGGAGCACCTAAATTGTTGAACAGCTGACTGTGGGAGTGGCACTTAAGCTGTGCCATTGGGTTGCACCTGGGCCTGGTGTTCCAAGGTGTAAAAGGCTGACCTGTTCATTTATATTGTCTCTCTCTCTCACCCTACAGGTGTACCCTCCATGATGCAGTGGAGTTCTCCTTTTGTTTATCTTGCACACTCTCAATACTTAACGCATACCACTAAACTTTATGCACACCGTACACCACTGATATGCTGATGCTCACGTCCCATCAAGTAATTATTTTATGTGGCGTACACGTATTTCCATTACTTGTGTCAAATAAAATAATATAGTTTTTCATTCAAACACACAGTGTAGTACTCCATTTTGTCATGGGCCATAGCCAGGTTGTGACAATGCTGAGGAAGTAGAAGTGTTAGTAGAAGTGTTTGGTGATGACACAGACATGAAAAGAGCAGCTTCGACAGCTGCAGTCTAGCAGAGGTAGTAGCAGCTCCAGAGGAGCTCCAGGCTCCAAGAACAAACACAGTGGGGGAAATAATAATCAGTTCTCCCTCTCTGACAGCCTGGCCAAGGCTAGAAGTGGCCAGGCATCACAATCATAGTGCAGTAACGTGCAGAGTACCGTGAGCGGAAAAAAAACACTCACTACTCCTCCCACAAGGCCCTTTTCATAGTTGCTTCACGTGAGAAATGCAGAGATTATTCTTCTGGTTTAGTAATGAGACACATCGTAACTTACTGGATGGGCATATGGGTATGTTGGCGAAGGCTTGCGTGGTGAAAAAGGAGTCAGACAAGGTGCTCATTATATTTTATTTTATATAATGTAAATTATTTGTGTTATTGTTCCTATAATTATTACTTTTGATTGTCTGTGAAGATTCATAGTCATTCAGGTCATGGTATCCAAGGCATGTGGTTTTCCTACTGTCAACTGGACTGTAATTATTAATGAAACTATTACTTTTGCTCTTTAATAAAGCATATACACAGCTACTCCACAGTTTGTAGAACTAGTTCTGGAGTTGTTCCCTTTCAACCTGAAAGCAGAAGGTCTTTTGCAGAGACACATTAATTACATTTGTTGCAAACACTGTTGTCATTTCCATACAGTACAGAAGTCATGGCTGTTTCTTCACTGACAACACAATAAATGAAAGCAGGTGTAAATTGCCAAGCTTATCCTTTACCTAGAATCCTTTTCTCTCCAGCTGACCAAAGCTGAACCTTTGTTTACCTTTACTACAGGTTCCTGATAGCATATCTGCTCCCAGCAGAGAGACAGACAGGCAGGCAGAGGGAGAACCCAGCGGCCTTATCATTGCCTGCCATATGATGGGATTAGATGGAGTGTTGCCTAACAAAGCATTAATGAACGGTTTTAATTGCCTGCACGTCATATTCTGCCAAGCTCTGCCTGAACTACACACATGCAGTGGATATAAAAAGTCTACACACCCCTGTTCAAATGCCAGGTTTTTGTGATGTAAAAAATTGACACCAAGAAAAATAA
>JAQQAE010000695.1:0-30383 GCA_029823295.1 Pseudamia nigra
TCTGGACAAGCTGTAGACGAGAAAGTGAAGACTGACTAACACCAACGTAAAGAGCATTACAGTAATCCAGCCGTGATGAGATAAAGGCATGGATCACTGTTTCAAAATGACACGGACATTCGTTTTATGTGTCAGGAAAAATAAATACAACTTCATTACATGATCTGAGACTCAAGTGGAATCGATATCAGATATTTTAGAATGTTATTTTGATCAGCTATTACTTAAACATAAGTGCACAAATGTAGCTGTTTATTCCTGTTTGTTTAACCCTTTCACACATGGTGTCCACATCGCTGCCCGACAAAGGCAATCTGACAAAAATGAACATAATGAGCAGGGAAAAGGAGCAACGTGAGAAGCAGATGGAACAAAATGGTAAGGAAAATGAAGGTAGCAGTGAAAAAAGAAAATGCATTAAAAATCAGTGGCAAAATGAACCAAATTAGATACAAAAAAGAAGAAAAATTAACACTTCAATCCAGAATTTTTTTTTAAAAATTCAATTCTATTTGTATAGCACTGATTATCTCTAGGCACTTCACAATGTGAGGCTGAGACCTCATGACTAGACAGACAGAGAATCATTTGCATTCACAAGTATGGACAATTTAGAGTAGCCAATTAACCTAGTACATGTTTTTGGAGGAAGCCGGAGAACCCACGCAGACAGGGGGAGAACATGCAACTCCACACAGAAAGACCCCACCACCTGGTGTTGGGATTGAACCCAGGACCTTCTAGCTGTGAGGCACGAGTGCTACCCACTGCACCACCGTGTCGCCCAGAATTTGCCAAGAAATAAACAAAAAAGAAGAAAAATGAACCAAATTGGATGCAAAAAGAAGAAGCATGAATAAAACAATCCGGAAGTTGCCAAGATAGGAACAAAAGAGAAGAAAAAGGAACAAGATAATCAAGAAGATGAACCAAATTAGAGGCAGCAAACATAAACCAATCTGTAAAGAAAATGATTTAACAACAAAAAACAAAGCTTTCAAGCAATTTTTCTCTTTGTTGTTGTGCTTTTGGAAGATAGTATTGGCTGGAAATGTCCAGTTTTTGAACAATGCATGCATGAAAGGTTTCATTTTATGATCAAGGGTTTTGATAACCTATGGTACTATTTTCAGACATTTTATGGACTGATTAATCTGCTAATTGCCAAAATAACTTCAGTAGTGAAAATAATTACTGGGAGCAGCAGATCCATTACAAACACTCTTAGTATGTCTGTGTCAGTGGAACAGAATTAAGAAGTAAACGCACAAGAGCGTCTATCATAACATCTGCTTTATGAAATGGAATTATTGAGTCTATCAGTATGAGCACTATTTTGGGCTTTCATTTACTCACTCGCATAGTAATGATACTGCTACTGTGACTGCTCATGTAAGGTTCTGGCACATCAGCTAATCTATTTCTAGTAGAGGAAACTGCAGCAGATGCAAAAACACGACAGCACCACACAGCTGCATTTGTAGACTATCTGACAAGTCCTGTCTCTGTTATCCAGTGAAAAGCAGCCACACAAAGAGCTCCTTCTGTTTGAATACACAATGTAGCTTTAACATCTGCGATTCATTTTAACCAGGGCAGGAGTGTAGGGGTCAAGGTGGGCGAGCGGAGGGGAAAGCTCTGCCTCCCTCCCTCCAACAAAATAACACTTTGCTTCTGTCCTGGTCGTTTGAGATCTGAAGGCAGTGTGATCTGATCTCACATCTGTGTCTCTGACGTCTTCCTTCCTCAATGAAACCTTCTCTACTTTCACTCCGCAGTTCTTCCATGCCAATTCCAGAGCTGATTCTAGAGGAGTTGCATTAAGAGGTATTGCCCCACACACATGGAAATGGTTCACACCAGAAATAAGGGAAGATATAATTTTGTTTATTTCTTGACTTCACCTTATTTTTGTTTGTAGAGAACACACAGTTTTGACACGTGTCATGTCTGGATACATTCTTATCCCATATGTCCTGTGGTAGCCATGCACTAGATAAGACATGTTTACCTCCGCCAAGGAAGTTACTTTTTTGTCAGCTTTATTCATCTGTTTGTGTGTTTATCATATAACTCAGATTTGGATGATGTCTTCAGGATGGGTCAGATGTGCCACCAGGACCAGTCGATTAGATTCTGGCAGTGATCAGGATTTTTTAGATCCAGAAGATTTTTGAAGGATTCTTCACCACTGTGAGATAGGGACAAATTAATGTTTTGTCCTTATAACACCACAAAAAAACCCCAGAAAATTTAGCCAAAAAACATAGAATAATATAACACTATAATAGATTCTATCAAACCACACAATTTGATACAGGTGTGGGCAACATTCTGGATATAGTGATCCAGAATGATTATAATTACAGGGGTTAATGAAACTGACACTGCTGATTTAGTAATGTGCCCATGGATTTCATGCATCTTCAATATTTACAGAGCTAGATCCAGAAGAAAACCACCATTGTGGATTTTTTTATGAATAACTACTGGGACTAATCATAAAATAACATTACAACTGCCAATTTGTATGACTTAATTGGTTTTCATGTTCGTATCCCACTATGAAGAGAAACTGAGCTGGTGTCATGTCATGTCGTGTTCTTTCTTACATCCAGGTTTTCCCCGTGATGTTCGAGGTCTCCGTCACAGAATTATAGACAAACTAGAAAGCCATCAAGAGCCATGGCCACCTGCGTGCCCCCCACTGGAGCCTGCCAGGTAAAGGCATTCTTGTTGTCATGGAAGCTTAAGGGAAGTTATTTTTGCCACTGTTTGATATAACTCAATGATATACTATCTGTATATCTTTGTACAGTATATCTGGCCTGGGAACCAGATATATATGTTTGACATATATGAGTGATGTCATAATGTGGAATTTATTACAGCCTAATATATTGTGGTCAAACATATTTTGTTAATTTTGCTTTAAATCTTTAATTTGGTCATTTTCTTCATGTTTGAATCTTAGTTGATTATTGTGGGGGTTTTTTTAACACAATAACCAAAATTTTTGCTCTTTTGCTAATTTTCTTGTGTTTTTTGTTCAGTTTTGGGTCCATATTTTGTGCCTTTTTTTTCTTTAATTTACTTTTTTTTTAAATTTCTACTTATTTTGTTAATTTTTTGCTGATATTGTTTGTTTTTTGTGCTGATTATTTCTGTACTTTCTTGCTCATTTTGTTGCTTAGTTTATTTTTGATTGAATTTGCGCGATTATTTTACTCAGTTTGTAATGCAACTGAGTAAAAGTACTTTTTTTCATCGCAAATGTAACGGAGTAAAAAGTACTTTGCAAAACATCTACTCTCAGAAGTACATTTGTTTTTAAAAAATGACTTGACTACATAAAAAAGTAATAATTTTGTTCCTTTTATAAAAGTTTCATTTTCTTTCATTTTGTGGATTATTTTTGGCAGTTTTTGTTCAATTTGTAGATAAACTGACAAATTTTGTTTATTTTGTTCAGTTTTTGTTGACTTTTCTGATTAATTTGTTCAGCATGCAGAGGTTCTTTCTCTGTAGTCGAGCTGGTGTCATGTGGGGGCATCGCAGACCATGACCCCCTGAATTGAGCAACAGTAATGGTAGCTACTGTTCTCAAAGAAAATGTGGGTGAAATATGTATTGGCAAAAAACAACGATTCTTTGTTGTGAGTAAAATCTCTTCCTTCCTGTTTCTGCGTGGATCAGATATTTGTTATTCAGTGCTTATCAACTGTCGCTTTGTGACATTTTTCAGTGATCGTTACAAACCATCTGCAGTAAATTAAAACCAAGCAAATGTATTTTTCATGAGCTAGTCAATGTCATCTGAATGTGTTTTGGACAAACTGCACCTACTTCTGTCACTGCATTCAAATTCAGATCACCGAGATAAATAAGTAAATAAAAACCTAAGTTTCTCACAAAATGAACAAAACAGTACAAACAATGGTGAAAAATGGAAAAATATGTTTTCAAAAATGAGTAAAATATTCAGGGAATTGAAGCAAAAATGAAGAAAACATTCAAAACAAGATAAAAAAAGAATGAAAATTAACAAAATAATTAACATAATAAACAAAGGTTAATAAAATAATCAAGACAATTAACAACAGAATGAATAAAAAAGGGAAAAACCACCCAAACTGAAATCAGTATTAAGTGGTTAACATCACTGTAATCTGTCATATTTCCATCTAATTTCATAGCAACAGTGACTGCACAAAAGTAATCACACACTTCACAGCCCACTCAGAGTGAGTCTGTGACCTACTTCTAGGTCCCAACCCACCAGTTGAGAACTCTCAGAAATCAAAACTGGACTGAAAATTAATCTCACAGGATCAGGCTCCAGTATTTCTTCTTTGATATTTTGTGTTATTGTGTGCTCTGCTTTTTGCACCATGTCCTCATTTTTTCCCTTCAACTTTAAAGTGCAACTACTACTTCTGGAACTATTCTTCTTTATCCTTCCATGTTTATATCATGAAAATAAGAATGTTCAGTCCTCTTTTATTTGATTCATGCCAGAAATTTGGAATTCCATTTTTATTTGTGTAGCTTTAAAAGATCTTAAGGTAAATATAGTATAGTCATTCACATCCTCATAGCTCTGGCTGAAGCACACAGGAGAGAGCCAAGGTAACTGAAAATGAGATTTATCCAAATGAGATAAGTCTTGTCACTTTATGTCCTGAGTCCTTTGTTTTACCCACGACTCTTCAGTCTCTTTTTATTCCCTGTTATACTACTGTTTATGACTGGTGAGATTTAGTAGGGACTTATGTCTGGAATTCCTGTCTCAGTATGAATTTATTTGCTGTGCTTTTCTCTCCAGTAAAGCAGAGATCGACAGCTTCTTTGAGACCAATAACGTCCATCACCTGGCATTGATCTTTGAGAACGCTCAATCATACATTGGCCGAGAGGTAACTGATGTTTTCAACACGCCGGACAATATGTTTCGGTCTTCTTCTATGTCACAGGGAGCACACATACTTTCAAACAGTGTGTGACTATATAGCAAGATGCAGTTGCAGCAAATCCACAAACAGACTTCCTGTCTTTTTTGTGTGTGCTCTGTCCTCGTCAGGTTACACTCGACCTGTTACAGTTTGAGAACATCGCGGTACGGAGAGTCCTGAACACTGAGGAAGGTCTGGTTTCCAAACTGGGGGTGACTCAGTTCCCGTCATGTTATCTTTACTACCAAAGAGGCAACTTCACCAGACTCAAAGTGTGAGTGGTTCTGTGGTCTTCATGAAAAAATAAACTTCAGCTATTTATGGTCATTTTTACCCTCGTGATGTTTTAATAATGTTTTCATATACAACGGCGCTTAAAAGTTTTTGCACTTTTATGACTTCATGGTCACTTCATGGGCACATCTTGACATTTTGTATTGGAACTCATTGGTATGATTCAGAATTTTTTTTTTCAGTGATATCAAGCTGTCCTGGCCTGGATGCAAAAAACAGACCAACACCATGTTTCACAGAATGGATAAGAATGTTTTTATGTGTGGTTGTATAAATCCACGGCTGGATGACTGTACCTGCTACTCTTCTGCTGCCTATTTGCAATTTGCTGAAGATCATGTGGATGAACCAGAAGACTGCTGGGAGGAAGATTTGTAACCAAAAATGCAGCTTTTTGGTTTAAATCACGAGTTTTAAGTTTGGAGACAGGATACAGTACCATTGCATCGCAACATAAGAACCTTGTCCCATTTGTGAAACATGTTGGCAGTATCATGGTTTGGGTCTGTTTGGCTGCATCAGTGCCAGGATGGCTTGATATCACTGATGGAACAGTAAATTTTGAATCATACCAGTGAGTTCTGATAGAAAATGTGTTTGTAAACTGAATCTCAATAGAACATGGGGTCATGCAGAAAGATAGTAACCCTAACCATGCAAGTTGTTTTGTGACTGGTCAAAGAAAATCAAAGTTAATGTTTTGAAATGGTCAAGTTAAAGTCCAGGCCATACGTCAAGTCAGACATTCTGTAAGGACCAGAAGTAACCGATTCATGAGAGAAATCCACCAGTATCTTAAAGTTGAAGCCGTTCTCTTTGGGGGAATGGGTTAGACTGTCTCCATGTCGATGCTCAGGACTGGTCAACACTTATCAGAAGTGTTAATCTGCAGTTATTGCTGCATAAAGGGGTTGCATCTAAGGTTTACATACTTTTCCCGCTCACAGATTTGTAGTATTGGATCATTTTCCTCAAAAATAAATGACCGACTGTTATATTTTTGTTTAATTTGTTTAACTGAGTTCTCCTCGTCTGTTGTCAGGACTTGTGTGAAGGTCTGATGATGCTTTAGGTCATATTTATGTGCAAATATACAAAGTCCTAAATGGTTCACAAACTTTCAAGCACTGCTGTAGACTGGTCTTTTTAAGACAAGTCATGATTCAAAATAGAGTTTTTAATATGCTTTCATAAGAGGTCTCATCATACATGGAAATTGAACACTAATGTGACATAGTCATGATTAATTTTTATCATCATATCGTGTTCATCACATCAAGTGAAGCACTGTCTGTGTGAGAGTGTCGTTCCTGATAAAAGCTGTGGGATATTTGCATGTAAAGCAAAAGTTGTTAGACAAGTTATGGGAAAGTCTTTGGATCAAACAGGAAAGGAACTGAATCATCAAGGTTTCACGGATGCAGGGGAGGATTTTTAATGACATGCTTTGATGCTATGACTAGAGCCAGGAGATGTGGCCAAATATGCTATGATAAGAGTGTTCATATCAGTTGATTTCAATAATTATCACATTTAAAGGCTGATATTCCTATGTGAAAGTTGGAAGAAACCAGATGCGTCTTTGTGGTTTTATAGACAGATCAACAACATGATAAAATGTTTGTTCAGCATCAAAACATCACAGCGATGATGCTCATTTATAGTACAGTAATGATGAATATCTTTATAGCCCTGTTTTTACCTGAATGGTCCGTAAATGCATTGCACCCAGTACTGACCAGCGAATCAGCTAAAGCCTCTATCTGTGGTGCGTTGTGTACAGAATGGAACAAATGCAGGATGACAATGTTGACTATTGTTCCACATGCGTTTTCTCAATCCACCACAATCTGGAATCTAAAGCCGTGTATTGTCAAATCGAAAGTTCACCAGCCTGCATTTGCAGTTAGTTGTTAGAAAATCCACTGGCTTCAACAAAGCTCTTCCCCTAACGTACTTGGATAAAATTTTCAGGATAGGTCAGAAATGGCAGAAAGACCAGTTGATTAGATTCTGGGAGTAATGTTGATCAACATTTATCCTTCAAACGCCACAAATAACACCCAGGAAATGTAGCCAAAAAATATAATGGTAATACCATAATAGATTTTTATCAAACCACAACATTTGATCCACATATGGACAATATTCCAGATATCGTGATCCAGAATGCTTGTACTTACAGGGGTTGAGAAAAAGTAGCTACTGTAAGACAGTAAATAAAGCTATAGACATGAAACTGACACCAAACTGTAACGGACAGTCTGCTGATTCAGTAATGTGTCCACAGATTTGATGCATCTTCAACATTTATGGTGTTAGATCCAGAAGAAAACCACCATTATGGAAATAATATTTTTGGTGAATAACTAATGAACTTATAATAAAATTACATTAATTGTTTTTATTGTCGTATTCCACTGTGAAGAGAAACTGAGATGCCTTGTTGGAGGTCTGTGCCCTTCGAATACTTTGTTTTTTAAACTTTAAGTATTCAATGCAATTGAGAAGATTTTAGTTGTGTTCTGGCAGCAGCACAGTTAACAGTTTTGGAACAGTGCAAATCATAAACAATAACAGCAGGATGATAGTTATACACAGTCAACAAATATTCAAGGGAATCATTAAAGACACTAAATAATAAAGATCAGGCAAAATATTTACAGCCAAGACGGTTCTGTTTCATCTTGCTATAAGATCAGCTGAAGCTGCAGTTTATTTTACTGTTCATTATAAACTAACAGAGTACCAAACTTAAATGTCCTTTTTCCCAGTTCAGCACAGGCCTTTAGTACAAACTGTACAAATAAACCCTGGAACTGGAGACTGTAACTGTCTGTGCTTTCTGACTTTCTGAATATTCTGCACATTTGTAGATATGACAGAAACAGATATTATCTTACAAACAAAAGCAGCCCACTGTTAAAACGTGTGGCTGGACAAGGCAGACCACCTAGTACAACCATATAGATATATATTTAGGAACGCTTAAGTATAGACTGATGTACATCCTACAAAAAATGTGCACAAAAAAACCAAGAAGCAGTATGTATGTGGGAGGTTTGCGCCCAACATGAGCAGTATTTTTATTAGATTCATCTAAATTTGACATGTTGTACTTTTTGTATGCGGTCCTAACAAACTTTACTCGGAACCTGTTGCAAAATAATTTGTAGTGACCTTGATCGGTGACATAGAAAGACAAACTTTATTCCCCTCCAGCTCTTGTTGTTCCACATCAGACAACTTTGCATTCTGCCAAAAAGATTCATCTCATTATGAAACCCCTATTCATAAGAATACTTTTAAACATCTGGCCTCCTAATGGGATCAGAGCATCAAAATCGCTCCCATTATTCACTATCATAAAGCGCCGCTGATCATTCTTCACCCTGCAAATTCATCTGCTGTTTCTGCCTCTTTGTTTGGCGGTTTCAATAACTTGGCATGCAAAGAGGACTCTTTTTAGTTGACAAATGCAAAAAGGAAATGATTTATTGCTGATTTATTTATTCACCCTCCATCTCTCCCCTTCCAACCCCCCTCATCTCCATCACTGTACAGAGGGGAGGTTTTTTAATTTCTTGCATGAAAACAATGCCATTGCTTTTCTGGCTTCACCTGCCAAACAAGCCCCTGCCGTACACGGCGACAGATGGCCTCCCATCATCACTGAATGTCTGATTGATCCTGGGAGGGCCGAGTGTGCCTGGGTGGGTGTGTGTGTGTGTGTGTGTGAGAGAGAGAGAGAGCGTGTGGAGGCGTTTCACATCCGTCATGCATGTAATGTGAGTGAGTCCCAGGTGAATGCATTCCCTCCCAGCCCACCCTGATGCCTGCCTGCCTGCCTGCCTGCCTGCTGGCCCTGGGGATCGCTGGATGAATGGCTCTCCCTCCACATCTGTACACTCCCACCAGACACGCAGGTGTAATTGAGTCCTGGGCTGGTGTGAGTGAGCGTGGGGCCCAGAGTATCCATCCTCCTTATTACCATCCTGTTCCAGTTTTACGACGCTCTTTCTTTCACTCCCTCTCTCTCTGTGACGAGGGGGAAAAGGAAATGAGAGGAGGATGGGAGGGAGAAAGAGCGAGTGCATTAATGACTGTGCTTCCATTTCCAGATTATCACATGGCTAAATGATCAGAGATCTACCTCTGTCTCTTAGTTGTGTCGTACTCCTGCACCATCTGCTCAGTGGTTAAAATGCATTCCCGCAAGTGTATAAAATATGGGTTAAAAAAAAAAACAGGCCATAAAACCTCTGTTTAGAGAAGTGGACTACGTATATGGAAAACAAAAGATTGATAACAGAATGGATGCATTTGGTTTTTATAATTCTTGCACTGTTCAGGAACCCTCTGATGACATGGCCAGTCAAACTTTAAATTGCATGTGCAATATATAAACAAAAGTGCTACTGTGCATTATAACAACTTAAAATATTCTGATTTTATGTTCATGTATGTAAATCTAATGGTCGTGCTGTTATTTTGGGCTTTGTATTTTCAGTTTGGTTTTAAATGTGTTTGTTAGTTTGTCTGGTTGCAGGGTTATGTAAAAACTACCGACCCACTTCCATGCAATTAGATGGGGTTAGGGTAGAGCTTGGGCCAAGGAAGCACTCAGTAACTTTTGTTGCAGATCCAATTAAAAGGACACATCCAGGATTTTTTTTTTATCACTTAACACTGGGATGTTTTTTTGACAGTTTCAGTAATACTTCAGCAATGAATGCATTGATGTTGATAAAATAATTAAGGGATTTTTAGGAGGGGGCATGTATGGGTACACTATGTGTCCCCTCATTTGGTGCGGCTCCAAATAAATATCTGGATGAAAGAGTATTAAGTAATGGAAGACGTCAAATATGTTTCATAAAAGGCACCATGTTGTTCGGAGGCATTTTCTTAAAAATTATTACAGTTACAATTATTACTGCAATAATCTGGTATTTACAAGCAAAAAAAGTATTTCCAGATCTAAAAAATACTTGGTTTGCAGTTGCCTTTCCAATGTTGGTCTCTTCGGCGCATATGTATCGTCAGTTAATGTAAGTTAAGTGCTTGTTCTGCATAAAACATAGAAATGTAGCTTTCCTAAACTACTGCTAGAAACATGTAAACACTAAACTGTTTGCCTAAAATATGTTTGCTTGCTGTGGCATTAAAGGTACTTTGGTGCACATAGTGAGGGTCATTCACACCGACATGAACTTCTCTCCCACAGGAACTTTGAGGCTCGTACTTTCTACTCTTACGCCCTCCAGAGGCTGCCAGGAGTGGTGCGTTCAGGGAAGCCTCCACCAGTCACCACTGGCAACTCGAAGAACAGCACAGCGGAGCCATGGAGGCCCTTCAACAGGTATGAACACACACATTACACTGTGTATGTACTGCCTTACCTGTAGCTTCCAAATTACAGTAGCATTTGTATTTGTTGATGTGAATGTTACAGTGTACATAGTCAGCCATAATATCATGACCACTAACCAGTGAAATGGCCATAATGAAAATTATAAGGTTCCAGTGGCTTTTGTCAGTGGGTGGGTGTATCAAGCAGCAAGTTAACATTTAGTCCTTAAAGATCCAAATCTAGGTAAGAATCTGAACAACTTTGACACGGACCAAATAGTGATGGGAACAACTGGGTCATTGCATCCAAACCTCAAGATCTTGTTGGATGTTGTGGTCTCCAGTGGATAGGACCTCAACAAACGTGGTCTATGGATGAACAACTGGATTTCAATCCAACTGAGTATTTGTGAAATGAGTTGGGAGAACAGGTTGGATTCATAAAGGCCCAAGTTCACAACTTACGTACAGGATTTGAAGTATGTGTTACTATAACATCTAATGTGTAATGTACTGCCAGTTATTACAGCAGCGTTCAGAGCACATGTCTTGGGTTAGAGCTGTTCTGGCATCAAAAGATGAAACAACAACGTGTGGTAGTAATGTTTTGTTCCATTAGATCTTCTACTGGATTGAGATCCAGTTGTCCTTCCTTCCTCATGAGGTTCTGTCCACTGCAGGACGAGGACCGCCGAACAGGACCCACAGTTTTGGAGATGCTTTGACCCAGTTGTCTAGGTTACATGCATCCATACGCTGCCCAGTTTTTGTTTCAGATACATCAACTTCAAGGACTAAATATTCACTTGCTACCTCATTTATCTTACCCACTCACAGGTGTCATTGTAATAAGATAATTGACATTATTACTGCTTCACCTGTCAGTGGCTGTAGTGCTATGGCTGATCGGTGTCTGTTTGTGTGCTCAGGTCCAGGGTGTACATGGCAGATCTGGAGACTACACTGCACTACTCCCTGCGTGTGGAGGTGGCAGCTCATTCTGTCATCAGCGGAGAAGCCCTGACTTCCCTCAAAAACTACATCTCAGTCCTCGCAAAGGTGAAGTTAACACTGCACATACATTAATAAATCATGTGATGTACAGTGCATAGATAGTAGGGATAGTAAGATTCACTGATCTGTACTGATGCATTGACTTTTTGTGCCCTGGCTGAAAAAGTGTGCATCTGTTTAAACTTGGGATGAAATCACTGCAAATGATAGATCTTTGCATTAGTAATAACACTTTATTTATTCATATAAATTCCACCCGCAAAATGAGGTGTTTAATGAGCTGCTGATTAGGTGATCACCTGAACCAAATCTGATTTAATGAGGAAATGTAAGCAAATCCATTATTCTGCCATATATAGATTTCTGAACTCTTCCTAAGTAAAAACATTAGTATTGTGTTGTTTAAAAAAAAATGAATATGAACTTGTTTTCTTTGTGTTATTTGATATCTGAAAACCGTGCATCTTTTGTCATGTTCTGTAAATATATGCTCTAAATGACAATATTTTTATTTGGAATTTGGGAGAAATGTCATCAGTAGTTTAGAAAATAAAACAAAAATACTCATTTTACTCAGACACATACTGTACCTATAAAGAGTAAAATCAGAGAAACTGGTAATTTTGCAGGGGTCTCTACTTTTTCCAGAGCTATCTATTTCATTCTTACCTTTTATTACGTCAAAATATAAACAATATGTAACCAGTAATTCAGTATTTACCAGACCTCCTCTATTTATATTTAAATGTGTGACCGGAAACTGAACAGTAAAGAAGGGGTTTACGTTGAGGGTCAAGCCTGGGTTCACTTTGTCTTTGGAGACTTTTTGAGGAAAAAGTTTGTGAAAGGGTCATTTTTTTGAGTCAGAAAGGAGCAAATCAAACAACATCTTCAATGCAACATCTGTGAACTAAAGTAAAACTGAAGCTTTTAAGTCATTTTATTATTTGAAGAACTCTGCACAGCATTATGTTGTTTCTGCATCACATCCTATTACATTGGAATGTAGTTATGCATATCAAATCATGCTAAATCGTATCACATTGTGATATGGAAGAATTATTTTGTAGTCTATAAGTAGATGCTGCATATATTTTTCGGAAGTGTCAGGTTGTTGGCAGTGCATCAACATGTATGTGTCTTCAGTTACCCAGTTGCACACCCTTAGTTTCAGACGTTATATGATGCCCTAATAACCTGCAAATTATGTATTTTGTGTTTTTTCTGTACTGTCTGAGTCTAGGTTCACAGAATGGGACACTTCACATTTACAGCCAATAGAAATATGCAGTTGCAGCTTGTCGCCACTAGATGGAGAATAAGACCCCCTAATGTTTGTTCACACTGATGGTTTCAGCTGGTGTTTGACAGAATTTACCTTAAGGCTTCTATTTTATGACTTTTTTTCTTATTTAAATGGATGACTTTTTTTCTTATTTAAATGGATTCCTTAACAGGTTTTCCTAATGAATTGTGTTGTCAGATGCACTATTGTTGTTACATACAAGCACATTATTCAAAACAGAGTGGGATGCCAGTGATCATGCAGGGACAGAAACAGCCTCTTGGGTATCGTTGACCCTCTTGATACCGGCTCCCAGGGGGATTGAAGCGTGGCTGACACACACTCGTCACCCACAGCCTGTACATAATCAGCGGGATTATTAACAAACCTCACGCCACCTCCTCCACTCTCTCTTTATGCAGCGGCCATGCTTTTGGTTTCGCGCTGGCATCTCTGTAAATGTTCTCAAACGTGCCAGGCCACCTCCATCTGTGCTGCTTGTTTGTTAATTCATCTGTACTTTGGGAAAGCAAACAGCTATTTTCACTGTTGAACCTGTACATTACTTTACATCTCAATTCAGCATTTATCAAAACAGTCACTGATTTAATTTAGTAGACAATTCACTTAACTGTTTCACCTCTTTTATTTTCCTTTTCCATGTCTCATTTTTTAAATTTATTTCCAAAAACACCTTTTAATATAATGTTTTATATTTTACCTTGGATCACCCTTGTTTTGTTTACGTATGTGTAGACAATTGATTGGTGCAGCTTGCCATGTGCACAACTCATCTCAGATATTGAGTGGCTGTTACTGGGCTTCTCAATGTCAAATACTGGGATCGAGACTCAAAAAGACCCCAAGATCACACCTGCATAGATGGTTTTTTACAGTGTGACTGATGCCCAGTGACCCAGATTTACGTCAGTATGTTGGTTCAGTGCCGTTATGTACATATTTTTGTGTTCTTATGGTTTAGATCAGCTTTATAGGGTTAGGAATGTGAACGTTGGCTTACAAATTACAGGTGTATCTAAAGAAAAGGCAAACTTTTCAAGCATTTTATGATTTTAGTTTTGATAGTTACTGCCGACACCTCAAGAAAATAAGGAAAACATATCTGAAAATATTAATATATTTAATTTGAGCTCCAGTACGTCGCTATTTATTTAGTATACTGTGAATGAAACAAATGTTTTAACTTTTCCATGGTATTTAATTTTTTTTTTTTAGATGCACCTGTACATTTACCTACATTTTTTTTTTTTTTCCCTAGGGCTGTAATTTTTGTGGTGTAAAGGGTATTTTAAGGGTAAAATTTCAGCTGTTAATGATGCTCAAAATACTTTATTACAGCATAATGTATTGCTTTCAAACAGGTTTTTTGTCATTTATGTGTTTTTTTCCATTTATTTAATCTCATTTATTAAACTAACATTAGTGTTGTTTTTTACTGCTGTGTAATTTCTTCATTTTTATTCATTTTGTTGCTTTATTATTTTGTTTTTTTTTGCTCAGTTTCTCAAGTATACTGTTTTTGTTAAATTAATTTAATATTTTCTTAATTTTGCTTATACTGTATTGTTTTTGTTATATTTTTATATTGTTACATTTTTCATTTATTTTCTTGAATATTTTGTTGAGTTTTGTTCATTTTCTTGCTTATTTTATTCATTTTGGTGAAGCTTTTTTGTAAAATTGTCATCATTTTGTTGGTTAGTTCATTCATTTTGTTCATTTGGTTGATTATTTTTGTTCATTTTTTCAATTTAATTGATTTTTACTCCCAATTCATTGAGCTGTAGCCAAACGTACCTGAGTAGAAGTACACATTTTCATCATCAGATATAACCAAGTAAGACCAGAAAGTATTCTGCAAAATAGCTGCACCTGACGTGTGATTTTAAGACATGTTTTTAATTGCTAATTTTGCAAGGTCTTATACTGTATGATTCCAGTTTAGTTTCATATGACGTTGTCACACATAGTTAACTGTAAAGCTCTCAGGGAGCGCAGACCTCCACCAAGACAGCTCAGTTTGTCTTCACAGTGAAATCATCTGAACCAATAGTCATTTCCCCTACAATGTTATTGCACCAAATGTAATATTCTGAAATGTATTTGATCCTTATTATTGGAGTCTTTGACCATGAAACCCTACCATTAGCATTTGGAATCGCATGCATATCATTATTAGTTACATAGTTATTCATGAAAAATAAAATTTCCATAATGGTGGTTTTCTACTGGGTCGAGCTCTGCAAACGTTGACGATACGTCAAATCCATGGACACGTTACTGAGTCAGCAGACATTCCGCTACTATTTGGTGTCACTTTCATTTCTATAGTTTTATTTGTTACCTTACAGTAGCTGTTTTTCCTTAACCCCTACAAGTAGAAGCATTCTGGATCAATATTTCCAGAATATTGTGCATATCTGGATCAAACTTTGTGGTTTGATAGAATCTGTTATGTTGTTATCTTATGTTTTTGGCTACATTTTTTTTGTCATTTGTGGAGTTACAAGGACAAATGTTGAATTTGTTCCTCTCTCAAAATGATGAAGAATCCTTTAAAAATCTTCTGGATCCAGGCGATGATCCAGATCACTGCCACAATCTAACTGATTGGTGCTTTCTGACCTATCCTGAAAATTTCATCCAAATCTGAGTTATGTTGTGAATGAAACAACAGAACACCAACAAAAACCTAACCTCTTTGGCAGAGGTAATTAGTGACAATGTATAACTTCTTTGAGAGGACGATACTGGCCGATTAATTGTCTATCGCCGTTTCCCTGCTTCGTTATCGGTAATATATCGCACTTAGCAAACCCGCTATCAGTCAACCTCTGTACCTCACCTAATGATCGCTCTGTCCCTTTCACCTGCTTCCCCTCTTTTATTCAGTTCCTCATCACATGTTCCATCTTCCTGTCTTTCCCTCCTCACTCTGAAGTGTGCCAGCCAGGAAAGCATGTTGCGATGATGAGGCCTGACCCACTCGCCCTGTCCCTGTTGGCTCCACACCAGGCTGTGTCAGTGGCCCAGTCTGCCACCAATCTCTCTGATTATATCTCACTCTCCAGGGAGGAGTTGTAGCAAGCCGCTGTGTGTGTGTGTGTGTGTGTGGGTGTGTGTGTGTGTGTGTGTGTCAGAGCACCGTGGCCTCCCATTAGCTCCAGTTTGTTTAGTCAATAGCGGCAGGTCCCAGTGGTATTTTTAGCCTGTCCCCCTACCAGAATGGACAGGCAGCTCAGAGGGGCTTTGTGTGGCTCAGGAGGCTCTTCCAGCTGACCAGGACTTGTGGCAGCTCTTATTGACTTTTGACTGAGTGATCTGGATACAAAGCAGCTGAGTCCATTCAGTCAGTCGGCTTGTTAGGAGCAGTTAGCGTCTGATGAAATGTCTGCTGGTGGATCACTTCAGGAGATGCCGGCTACGGCTGATATCTGGGTGGAAACGGAGACCCATAGCTTGTGTAATCTGGAAAATTTGCAGGCAACCATAACCAAAAGAACGTGTTCATGAAGAGATGGGTGACAGCATTATACATAGTGATTTTTAATGACTCTTATTTATTGTTATCAGTTTTGTTTTGGCTCTATAATGAGTTTGTTTTGATTAAATTAATGTCAAATTTTGAATGCCATTTTCATCCTTTTCCTTGCTTTTATCTTTTTGCATCACTTAAGTGTTTTTTTTTTTGTCTTTTTTGCATTGCATTAGTTTTTGTTTTACGTGTATTTTTGCCTACCATTCACTTTTTTGTATTGTTTTTACATTGTTTTTGTCTTTTTGCATAATTTTAGTGTTTGTTCCTTTGTCCTTTGTGGCCTTTTGTGTTTTCACATCACATTTGTTTTTGCATCATTTTCACTTTTTCGCATCTTATACATTGTTTTAGTCTTTTTTGCATAATGTTAGTGGGTTTTTGTCCATTGTGGCCTTTTTTATCTTCACAGCACATTTAGTTTTCGTATTGTGCATATTTTTGCATTGTTTTCACTTATTTGCATCTTTTACACTTTGTATCCTTTTGTATTTTCTACCTCTTTTTGCATGTTTTTCACCTTTTGCATTATTTTTGTCTTCTTGCATCTTTCACTAATAATTTAAAACCATGGATAATTTTTTTTCAACTTTAACCCCATAAATCTGCCTTTAAACTTGGAAATGTCATACCAGTTGACATCGATAATAATAACGATAAATATCCAAGCCATTTTCTCAAAAGTTAATTTGCCCTGAAGTGAAGAGGATTATTTTTGCTTTTTAAACTCTTCGTTATGGTCAGGATATGAAAAGCACATGCCAAACGGCAAGAAATCTACTGTGTAATCCAATCCACTGTATTTACACAGCATGTTTTAAAAGCACATTGTTGCCACAATGTTGTAGATAGAAATGGATACACAGAAAACATGTAACACAGAGAAATACAAGCGCTGTCTTGTTTTAAAAATACACAAAAAGACTTAAAAATTCAGTACTAATATAATAGTTACCGGTAATGTGAGTGTTTTAAGTTGCCAGTGTAGGGAGCAGAGTAGAGGGGGGATACGGGTAAACATTTGGAAGCAGACAACGTAAAGAAAATAACCCCCGAGGGCAAAATAAAATGAGTATTGTGACAAGTAGACTTATTGCAATAAAAAGAAATTCATCATTATTATTTTCCCGTCCAGTCCTCTGTGGCAATAATTCAACCAGCAGATATTAAATGAAGGCTAACTGATAAAGAAATGTCCTTGCACACTATGTAAATGCCTGACACCTGATCTCACTGATGAGTCATGTGATTCGATTAAGGTGACTGTGTTCTGACGTAGTCCTGGTGTCATCCTTTCATGGTGGTGACACGTTCTTCCTTCATTTACATCTTAAACTGTATAATTATGCAGAGTGGATTTCCATTAAGGCAGCTGGAACCTGGGGATAAGGTCACTTTGCGGTTGCTTGAGGCAGCATTACAATTTGAGTGAATATGTCTGGTTATCCAGGAGAATGAACAGATAATTCCACTGATAATTTGGATTTTTTTTTTCCCCTCAAATCTACCAACTTCACAAGCTCACTTGGTTTCACATTGGAGAAATGTCACAAAAAATGTGGATGTAAATAGAATATAAATAAGGACAGCACAGCCTTATTTTTCAAAACTCGTAAACCCATATTTTCTTCCCAGTAGAATGTAAACAACATATCAGGTGTTAGAACTGAAACATTTTACCATTTCATAAAAAATATTTGCTCATTTTTAATTTAAAATGGTCTGAGGCATTCATCTGACCACAGAACAGTTTTCCATTTTGCCTCAAACCTTTTTTAAATGAGCTTTGGCCTAGAGAAGATGGCAGTGTTTCTGGACCATGTTCACATATGGCCTGTTCTTTCCGTGATACAGCTTTAACTTGTACAGTGGTGCCTCGGATAACAACGTTAATCCGTTCCAGCATCACAGTCTGTATCCGAATCAATCGTTATCTGAAGCAACTTTTTCCATAGGAATACATGTAAAACCAATTAATCCATTCTGGACACATGACAAACTCCCATATAAAGTATGTATTACACACCCCTACCTGCACATTTATTCATTATTATTATTTGAAAAGGAAGTTATGTTAATTATCTGAAACGGAATGAATGAAATTAATTCTAAAAATGATTTAGAATGTATTCTTACCTTGGCTTATGACATGGTAGTGTGTACGTGGACACTGCACACGTCCGTAACTGTAAACAACTCCAGAGACCGGAGCTGCCGGCTCTAAACACAGACAGAGGCTGCTAACGGCTGTTAGCTGTGTTGACACGGCCCGGGCAGCGCCGCCCGTGTCGAGCTGGCGTGCTGCCCGAGCAGCGCTGCCCGCATCGACACAGCCGGACATGGGCAGTGCGTCCCGTGTCGACATGGTCGGGTCCGGGCCGCTAACATAGGCGATTAATGGCTGCTAACATAGGCGGCTAACGGTTGGACACGGGCAGCCTGTGTCAACAGCCCGTGTTGACACGGTCGGACATGGGCAGCGCTGCCCTTGTCCATGTTGACACGGTCGGGTCCGGGCTGCTAACATAGGCGGCTAACAGCCCGGGAAGTACTGCCCGTGTCGACATGGTCTGGACTGCTAACATAGGCAACTAACGGTCTGGGAAGCACTGTGTTGACATGGTCTGGGCTCCTAACACAGGCAGCTAACAGCTAGCAACATAGTCATTTCTGGAGTGGAGTTAGCTTTTGATGGCAGAGGCTAGGACACACAGGACCACGCCGTCGGGTTCTGCATTAAGGAGTTGAGCTGATTCATAGATGCCGATGTTGAGGCAGTTCTTGTTTCACAGCCGGCCAGCGCTATGTTTCTTGTTTCACAGCCAGGTAACTCTAGCTAGCCGCTAGCTTTTCTAGCACTAGCGGCTAGCGCTCTGACTTCCGGGTCATTCTCTTCGAGACCCGGAAGTGATGCATATGTGACCCGCTAGCTTCCCTAGCCCTAGCGGCTAGCGTTAGCCGCTAGCGTTAGCGACTAGCGCTCTGACTTCCCGGGCGTTGTTGTCCGGATAATTTGTCGTTATCAGGTTCAATTTTGTTGCAGTTTTTTCGTCGGTATCCGAATTTTTTGTTGTCAGAAGCGGTCGTTGTCCAGGTTCCACTGTACTTTGCTCGGGTCAGTTGCTTGGTTTTCGTGCTAAAACCTGATCACAATACCTATTTTAAAGTCATACATGAAACAAGCGACTTGATTTACTTTGTAGAACTTGTTGGTTTGTTTGGTGCAACCTGTTTATTTCCTAATGTGTAAGGCTCCACTAAGCAAACACGCACATTAAGCAGACAGACTTCTGAACATCTGGTGAGCTGGCAGTAGATGTAGATGTCCTTCCCTTGTTTTCTCCTCATTCTGGCTGCCTTTCCTCTCGCTCTCTGTTCCAGGTCCTCATGAGTTTGATGAAATATTCATCCTTTCCTGACGTAGCTTTGCTCTTTCCCTCCCTTTTCTCCACCTTCTTTCCCTCTGCCTCGTCCATCATAAAACCCAAACCACTGTCATCTTCTACTTCTTCATCCCAAACCCATCTGTGCATCCCTCCTCTTCCACCACATTTCAATCACCCACTCCCACCTCTCCCTCATCTCTTTTTCCTGCCTCCCATCTTCTTGTTTTTTTTTCACAATGTTGAAATAATGTGTAATCTGTGGCTTCAGCCTGTGCACCGACCGCTGGAAGGTTTTCATGTAAAGGATCACAGAGCAGAGGATTACATATGTTAATATGACGTATAGTAACACAAGACCTAAGAAGAGCTCTGTTAGTTGTGCATCTGATAAAACACAGAGTGAAACATGCTCTGCAAAATCTCGTAGGACTCCAGTGATAGATGATAAGTAGGAAAATTCAATAGAGCATCTTATCTGAGGGTGGAAATAATTCATCATTTTTCACATTTCATATATTTCTCATTCCCAGTTGCTCTGGTACTGTATAAAATCTGTTACCTAAAAGAAGTAAGTGACAAAAAGAGCCAAAATGAAGCACATGCATTTCCTTTTTTACATATGACATATCAAGGTCAGATTTTAATTGTGAAGTGGAATTTGAGCTTACGGTTCTACACCGCTGAATTCAGTTTGCTTAGGCTCTGTTCAGTTTTCAGCTATTTTTATGCTGTGTTTGTAACTTTTCCTAAGCAGCAAGGCTTTATTATATAGTCATAAGCCAGTGCCAAATGTATTCAAACTGGAGCGCACTCAAAGGATGCAAGCCTCTGCCAAAGCTGTGCAGTCCTGTAAATTTGTTGTTTTAATAATGTTTAAAAAAAATGTTAATGCCCAGGGACAGCAGTCAGAGCTGCATTGTTTCCATTAAACTGACTATGGTAGTAGTGTGTAAAAAAAATTCTAAAATGCCAAATGACATATTGTTTACAAATTGGGATCATATTTAACAAGTCATTAAACTCTTTGGCAAAGCAATATTCCAACACTATGATTATCAATTTGCAAAATTGTCTCATGGTGATTAGGTAGATGCAATCACTTCATGTATATTAATTCTCACATCAAAGCTAATTAGAAACTGACAATATTTGAAATGTTTTATTGCATGTAATGACAGTCAGACAGCTCACTGAATGGATTTTGAAGATATCAACCACCACAAGGAGGCAGAAACTGAGGGTACAATGCAACGTGAATTTGAAAAGACACACCTTCCTTCAGCAGCTCTTACCTTATGCTCAAATGCAAAAGATGAAATATGAAGACAGATGGACAAATGACCGGTGCAGAAAGCAAAAAGTATCATTGGTCAACTTGACCATGTTGTCTCCAGTGAATTTGCCTTCACCCCAAGGAGTCTATGATCACACTGGTGTGATCAGATCACTGGATGATTTCAAAGCATCATAACAAAAAAAGTAGGTCACCTGGAGCGTGAATTTCAATTTCACTTGAAAGAAGGATGGAGATTTGAAATTTCAGATTTCTTTTGATATATTCATATTTTTTTGTCATTTTACAAAACAGAAAAAAGTGGTCAAATCACTCTAGATTCTGAATATACCAGAAGGGTCTGATGTGGGTCGGGGGGGGAGGCAGAGGCACAGAGTTTGTTTTCAAGAGTGTTGTAATAGTGTTACATGTCTATGCAACCTGTCTCTGCCAAGTAAATTAAATTAAATTAAATGTACTTGAAACTGAAACAAGACCTTCAAAAGTGTCTTTAATCTAATGTAATCATCTGTCAATCACCCCCCGCCTCTATGAAATCACTAGTGAAAACATCTTCACCATAGATTTCCTACAGTTTGCAAGAGAAGCAGAATTCTTGTTTCAGTCACACCATTGGTATTACAAAATCCTCAAAGGTAATTATAGAATTTTTTCTTATTGACGTCAAAAACTATCACAGACTGAAGGCAGATTATGTCCTCCAGTCCACCGAAGGGTCTTGAATTCATTTTATACTCATAGTAGATAACAGTCTAGATTTCTGGACACCTGAAATGCACATTCACAGTCAGAAAAGAAGCACTGCACTGCCTTAGTGGACCCTGTGCCCACTCAGGCCCCTTGAGCACCAACAGAATGATGGTTCTTGAACTGATGCTGTTCAGGATCCCTGGAACCTTGGTTTTATTAACAGACCCTAACATGATAACTTATTATCATATCATATTTGACTGTTTGGCAACATTTTGTAGTCTCACTAATTTTGAAGCTTATTTCAGATTGTCCATCATTTCTCAATGTATTTAAGTGAAACCTCCATTATTATTATTATTATTATTATTATTATCAATTTTTATTGTTGTTGCTGTTATTTTCATAATAACAACAACAATAATAATAATAATAATAATAATAATAATAATAATAATACAGTGGTACCCCGGGTAACGAACGCTTCCACCAACGAAATTTTTGCGTAACAAAGAAAAAAATCGACCAAAATTGTGTCCTGGCTAACAAAAAAATTCAAACTATCCTAGCCATAGCCGGCTGTAAACACAGCCGTAGCCAGTGGCTACAGCAGGCCAGCTACGGCTATGTTTACAGCTGGCAGTAGCCTCCGCCGTAGCCGGCTGGCCATAGCCAGCTATAGCCGGCTGTGCGCTGTAAACACAGCCATAGCTATGGATGTGTTGGCCGACCATGGCCACAACCATCTACGGCTGACCGGCTGTTGTTAGCCTCCGCCGGCTAGCTGCCTAGTGTTGTTGCCTAGTGTGTAGCCTACACACGGCAGAGGCTACACACGCTGACACACACAGACCGAGACCCAGTGTCCGCTGACACATGCTGCCTGGAGGACAAACAACAGTAGCCTCCGCCAGCAGTAAACACAGCCGACACCTATGGGACATCGCACCAAAAAACACACGCAGCAGACCAAGACCCAGTGTCCCCTGAAACATGCTGCATGAAGAACATTCATCAATGCTGAGTCATAAACCAAGACAAAGTGTCTTTATAAATCATTTTTAGAACTAATTTCATGCATTCCTTTTCAGATAATTAATATTACTTCCTTTTCAAATAATAATAATGAATAAATGTGCACATACAGGTGTGTAATACATACTTACATACATACATGGGAGGTTTTGTGGGTCTTGGAGTGGATTAATTGGTTTTACATGTATTTTTATGGGAAAACCTGTCACGGCTTAATGTTCGTTGGGCAAATTTTTCACCCAACGAACGTGACGCCGGAACAGATTAATTTCATTACCCAGGGTTCCACTGTAATAATAATAATAATAATAATAATAATATGAAGAAGAATGGACTGGATTTACGTATATAATGTTTTTCAAGACACCCAAAGACGCTTTTCATTGAACCCGCTATTCATTCATTCCACAGTCACATGCTGGTGGAAATAAGCTACATCTGTAGCCACAGCTACTCTGGAGGGTGGGGTAGACTGATGGAAACGTGACTGCCAATCTGCACCAACGACCACCACCAAACATTCATTCACATTCAAGGTGGGCGAAGTGTCTCGCTTGAGGATACAGCACAAGGGCAGATGGCCGCCTACCCTGAGCCGCTGGTTCTGCTGGAGGTTTTTCTCTTCTGTTAAAAGAAGTTTTTCCTCCCCCTGTCACCTTTGTCTTGCTCTCGGTGGTTTCTGTTGGTTTACTCTCTGCATAGTCATGAGGTTTCGGCCTTGAATTGTGAAGAGCCTAGAGATAATCGGCGATTATGATTGGCACTATACAAATAAAGATTGATTGAAGGGCAGAATGACTGGAATGGAGTGGGGTTCAAACCGCCAACCCTCTGGTTATTGGACGACCTCCTCTATCTCCTGAGCTACTGCTGATCGTAGACTTCTACATGTTCCCATCCTTTCCTTTCAAGCTGTAGAAATGGGAGCTTGGCTATGTTCCTACATTTCTAAGTAGTATAAATACATAATAGAGAAACGTGTGTGTCTTTGTTTGTCTGGCTTTCTGAAGCCTCTTTTCTCCTCACTGGGTTGACAAATCCCCCAACCCTTACCCTACCCTAATCTCTAAGCCTAACCCCACATGAAGTGTGCTTCCCCTGCCCACGCTACACACCTCCACCAAAATTGGTGCAAATCGGAGCAGAAGTTTTTGCATAATTTTACTTCTAGATGCACACACAGACAAAAAAAGTCGTATAAATGTTGGAAAATAGGGCAGTATGGACACACAGATGATCCCGTACAAATGACAGGCCTGCTTTGGTTTAAGACATTAACCTACTATTGTTTGGTTCCAGCTGGGAACCAAACCTCCAGGCTCTGTCCCATTTTTATTCATGCATTTAGCTCTGACTCATGTCCTACACTTTCACCAAGTTTTGTAAAAACTGTAGTTTATGTGTGATCCTACATAAGTCCAACCAACAAAAAAACTGCACTGAAAGCCTAACCTGCTGTGTGTAGGTAATAATTGTTCATGCGCCTCTCCGTCATGTAAGACAAGTCAAATCTTGTTGAATGGAAAACTAATAACCTGAAATGCTCTTTTTTAAAGCAGCACAGAACAAAGCTGTGATAAGGATGTAGGTTACATACCAAACTGTGCTGAACACGACTGAAGACGCTGTTCAATAATGAACAATAATATCTGAAGCGGAACAGAGATTGACTGTGCTCCAACAGGGTTTTGTTAGGTGGAAAGTACAGATTTCATGTCTTCCTTCAGACTACTTTTCTTTTTTCCATTAAAATAAAGTGATCTGAGTGACTAAATCATAACTTTACTTTAATATTGGCTGTGCTGTATTGAGGCATGGTAGCAAATATACGCATTTACTACTGATACGAAATGAAAAAAGATGTCGATGATGATCTAATAGACCAAATGTTCACAATCCACATTTCTGCTTCATATACTGTAATTTGTCTGGAGAATAAACATTACCGTAGATATGACTCAATTTCAATTCTTTACACTAAATATCTTTCAAAGATGCAATATTGTACACACTAGAGGTGAAATTGGATTATTCTGTGTCTGTATGCATGCATGTTAACACATTTTCATGAATGCAAAACTCTGTGTGCAACTCTGTGCATCTACGGGAGTGTGAAATAGAGACACCACAGCCCTGTCTCTGTATGACACAGAAACTGCATGACAATGCACTCTAAGCCTCTAAACCAATCAAAATCTCCAGAAAGGGAGTTTGTCCAATCAAGGAAGAGGTAGAATATGAGGTGGAGGGAAAAAAAAACTTGAGACATGCAATGAGAGGAGGCAAGAAACAGAGAGAGAAGCAGAGCGAGGATGTTTGTGCTCTTAAGATATGAGGCTTAAAGCCAACACAGACTGTTTTTAAAGTTTTCTTTTCCATTACAACAGAGAACAAATTTAAATACCGTACTAAAAATGCACCCTCAATTTACCCCCAATCACTGAGGATAATAACTGCAATATTTAGTTTGTTCTTAGCTCTGCCATGCTGCTAACTGGTCTGGAAATTGACTATTTTCTTGTTGATTGCATTGTTTGCCTTCTGTTTTTCTTGTTCATGTCATGCATTCTTATTTTCTTGCCTGCCCATGTTGCATTTATGTCACTGTAGCTGTGTGAATATGCAGTGTAGACAAGCCATTAACACCACTTTAAAAGCTGACTTCAAATTCACATTCTCATCATAGCAGTTAATGACAGCACGCAAAGAGATACACAATACATCCACAACAGTGGTAACCAGTGTATTGTACCTGATAAATAAACGTACTGATATGCTGATAGGGGTTTGCCCCTTGGCTCTGCAGCAGTTCTCTCCCAGGTCGATGGACCACCAATAGAAGCACCATACAGTACATGCATGACTTTAAATAACATCACGTGTAGGTTTTTCTTCCACACACAACATATCAGCACACAAACACACACACACATAAAGGCAGAAGTGCTGACAGCGGTCTATGGATTATCTCTCAGCTTCTCCATCCTTCATTACAATTCACAATCATCTCTCTCTCCTTGTGTCCATTTCTTCATACTCTCTGTCTCCTACTGGCCTCATGTTTTCTTTATATTTGTATGTAATGTGTGTAGGTTCATTATAGGAGAAATAAGACGGTTTAAATCCACCGTGGCTGCTGATCACACCTTCAGATTGGTTTCACTGCTCCTTACTCACAGCCATACACACCTATATGTGTTTTATTTATGCATGTTTGAGCTGACAAATATGCATGAAGATGAAAATAAGAAAAGAAAAGGCTGTCCTCTCTAGTCTGGAGTGAGAGAGAGTTTGACTGTAGTGAGAATAAAGTCAGCGTTGCAGGAGCATGGCAGCAGGGCTGAAATATTTGTGTCATTGGCATGACTGTCAGGTGCATTACTCACAGTGTTGACTAGGGGCTTGGGCTGCACTGGAAAAGCCAAACCACTGCAACCAGTGGTTAATGAGGTGTGTTTAGCACTGTGGCAACTCTAACCATTATCTAGCATGCAGGGGAACAAAGCCACAGGACCCTATTGATTATCTATTTGACATGCTACTGAAGCCGAGAGGACAGGAAAAAAAGAAAGGATAAAGAAAGGAGAGGTCTGACAAAGTGATAGACAGCCTGACGGACAGGGATGAAAAACATCTGGGGTTAGCACTAACAATTTCAGTGTGTGTTTGTTTAGGAAAACAGAAAGGAAGGAAATACGCTCTTCCACAATTACTGTAATTTCCGTCTTTTGTAATTAGTAGTTTGAAGCAGTGTCTCGTTTTATGTTGAAAACATTTGGGCCATTTCACCAACAATGGCCACAAAGACTAAGTTGCACAAAAAAAACATTGTGATGTGTGATAAATAGCTTACAGCAGGTGTCAGCTAACCTTCTATTGTACCCCGAGAATCAATTTTTACTCTAATTAATGTTTTTAAGGTGACAGTGGTTCCATTGACTATGTAATTTGAAATGACTTGCTCGTGTTGATGAACCAGAAGAGAATTATCACTCACTCAGACTGTTTTGTTGTCATTTAGTGTTGTTTTTTTAACAGCTCATAATTTCACTGTTTTAGCTCAGCGATCAACCTTATTTTCTGTTGCAGGAAGACAAATTCAAAAATAAACATAAACCTGTTGTGCCAATCAACAGCAAGATAAAAGTAAGAGACCGTCATCTACATCAAACTAGAGCTGAAAGAGGACAAATATTCCATCAGAATATTGAATTTTTAAATGTATTTCTTCTTTAAATTTGCTTTTGACCTCACATTGATTACACCTACAAATGCCAAAGTAATTGTAGTTGTCCTTGATTTGTAGAAACTGAACAGGGGCAAAGGGAAGAATTCATGACCTTAAATATTATTCACAAAACCATACCACACTGAAGGTCCCTTAAAGTGAAAAGCCATTTTATTATTTGTAATCAGGACCAAAAAGTGGTATAGGATAATATTCCTATGCCTTTTATTTGTCCTGTCTCTTTTAGGACAATGCTGCCTTCCACTTCACTTTTGTATGATTCATTGTAGCTTTACTTTACTTACTTTACAAACAGCTTCAGTGCTGTTTGTATGTTTTTTTTTTCCATTCAAAATTTGGAACTGATTTTAGGTTTCAGTCTTTGCTGTCATTTTTTGCTATTCGAACCCTGTATTTGACTCGCATTATTAAACACAAAATTAGCATCTATATATACTGTACATATTGTCTAAAAAGCACTAGCTATTTTAAAAATAATGCCAAAGAGGCCAAAATAATCCAGTTTCCATTTCAGGCTACAGGTTCATGACCACGTGAACGTGCTCAACTCTTCTCCAATCATTCAGTTTGTCACATCACAAGAACATTGTCCTATATTATGTATTTTTCTTAGTATGCATGGGCTGTAATTCAACAGTTAGCATGAAGCACAGTGTTATCATCAGTTGTTCACCCCTAAATATCATTGGAGGTGGCACCGACTTTTCTAAACAACAGATGTGCTCTGGGGATTGTTTCACTATTTCAATAAATACAAGAAGTGCAGCTGTAGTAAATAAATTACCATCACTGTTCTCATTCATATTTTAAGACACTACAAATCATATCCAGCTACAAAACAGCCTGAAAAGCCTGCAGTTAGACCAGAAGTACTGAGTGTGCAGAGAGCTGCTATTGAAATGATGCACTGCCTCATTTTATTGCATTGGTCTGAACTGGCAGGTTTCAGAAAGAGAGTAGTTGTGAGAAGAGCTGGCTAAGAATGTTCACATAATACACATTTTCATACCAGTACATAGCAAGATATTTTTATTAAGTTTAAAGGATGACTTTTGGTGTGGGGTGAAAGTTGGGTAAAAGTTGAAAGTTCAAAAGAAAAAAAAAAAAATGCAGAACACTCCGCAGGTGCATTAACACAAAAGAAAAAAGCTATGTGAAGAAGCAAAATGGTACCAAAAAGACATGAAAGATGTAAATAGATTCAAAAAGTAGGTGTAGTGGCACTAATAGGACCATTGACTGTGTACTAATCCATCTTTTAAAGCACATTAAGAAGGTATTGAAAAAGCACAAATCGATTAATCTTTGAACTGAAAACCAATCCAGGTTTACAACCTTGTGATTTTTTTTTTCTTCCATTTGACGATAGACAAAGTAAACCATAATAATTATAATTTCTTGCCCAGCTCTAGTTCCAAGTTGCAGATCGGGACTTTTTTGGTCTGAACTCTGCCTCATAGTGCTCAATCACAAATTCTGAAAAATCCATGTGACGTATCAAGACACACTGATACCAAGATACAGAAAACAGCACAGACTGCAGCAGTAACAGCTGGGATTTATGCACATTTAATGATATTGGATATCATAAATGTTACACTGACATGTGCCTTATTGCCAAAGAAGCAGGAATATATCAAAGTTTGAATGGCTCAGAGTCTGATACATACAGTAAATATAGATTAAATCAATTTATTGCATGGAATGTATTGATTATGTTTAGTGTTTAAACCTGAAATTTATTCAAGGACCAGTTGTACAAATATGTTAGTGTCCATTAATTGCTCAGGGATTAAAAAACTAAAAACTCTTCTGGTGGCTGACGATAATAAATCAAATAACTCTTTACTGTGGATTTTTTTTTTTGTGCTCACACTCCTGCCAATGTTGTTGCCTTGAGACGAATGTGAAAGTCACGGTCCTCACTCAAAGACAATCATTAACACATGACTTTATTAGCCATTGGCAGAAATCAAGATAGCGCACACAATGGTGACAATCAAAGCTGACTCTGGTACAAAAATAACCAAGAAGCATATCACGACAGTCTCCACGAAAAACACAATGATCACACAGAGGTATCCTTTTAAGACAAACAGTGCTCAGTGTTTTTTTTTTTTCTGAAACAGAACATCACCATCAGCTTTTGTGTGAGTATCTCTCTGACACAGCTGGAAACCAGAAAATCGAGACTTCAGTGTGTGAGGTTATGCTGATTTAGATCCTGATGCTGCTCAGTTAATCAGAGACTAAAATTGTGCATATGCAATCGTCTGAACATCACAGTCACATCCAAATAATTTAGAAGACATTAAAATAACCTGGCCTGAGATCAGTCAAAGCACAGACGAATTCCAGCCTTAAATGTGAGACAAATTATTGACCAATCACACACAGCTGCTCTATGAGATAATGTAAATTTCAGTCAAAAGAGACAAGGTATAAATTTTCCAGTGTAAATTCGGGCGAGTGAAGATGGTACAGGTAAAATCATGAGGTTAATTTCTTTTTAAGTGAAGTCATTTATCTGTGTTTTTCACGTTGTCTGGTGTTGAGAGGCAATTTTTAGTGAGTAGGTCCTGACATGCTAGTGTACAGTACTGTACACTGCAAAATCTCAAAGTCTGTAAGAGCTTTACAAGCCCCATAGTATGAAAATCCATCTCTATTGGGTTCTGAGGTTTATATAAACCCTAACCCTAACTCTGTGATGTAAAATAAAAGCTGCAAAAATCTGAACTTGCTCAGTGATTAGAGTCCTGAGAAATCCATACAGCTAGCTGGACAACTGAAAAGATGGTAAATGGTAAATGGTCTTGCACTTATATTGTTTCTATCATACGGCACTCAAAGTGCTTTACACTGCATTCACCCACTTGTGCACATAAGCACTCATACATTCACATGCCAGTGACACTCATTGGCCCTCATTTATCAAACAAACATAGAAACCAGCACAGATTTGAGCCAGTGCTCATGTGTGCTTCATCAAAAAGTTGGATCTCGCCAAATTTGGGGTATGAAACTGTCAGCCTTGATGAATGCAAAAATGATCTTCATTTTGCATGTTATACCCCTAATTATTCTACTCCTACTCCTTGTTTTATGATGTGGAGATGCAGAATATAACCAAGAAGAACTTCTCTGACCACGAAACAGGAAATATCCAATTAAAATGTCCAGATGACAGACTAATCTGTACAGTGGGGACAATAATTATTGGGAAATGTAAAAATGTGCAAGTTCACCCATTTAAAAAGATAAGAGAGGTTTGTA
>JAQQAE010000696.1:0-29801 GCA_029823295.1 Pseudamia nigra
AATTATCCAATGGGAGGCTCGTACTTATTTGCTTAGTTAAATCCAGGTGGTGACCTTTTTTTTTGGCCAGGCAGTGTATAAACTTTGTTTTGGGGAAAAGCAATGTTAACAAGTTAAACTAAACATATTATTGTGAGGATTTATTACACATTGACTGATTTAAAAAGAGCTCATACTCTTTTAACCCTTTGACGCATGGTGTCCGCTACACTCTCCTACAAAGGCAATAACGTTATGTTCACAGTAATTACAAAATTAAGGCAAAAAGCAAAGCAAAATGCAACAAGTCGGGGAGTATTTTGAGTTAAAATGCATGAAATAATCAGAAAAAAAGAGCAACAAATGAAACAAAAGATACAAAATAGTAAGAAGAATGAATGAAAGTGAACAAAACAATCCAAAAAATGAAGAATAAAGTGAACAAAATTCAAAGAAAAATGAACAGATTTTAAAAAATGAAAAAACAGTGACTGATAGCGAATGAAAAATGGACAAAATCAGAAGCAAAATGAATGAACCAATTAAGAAAATGAAGCAAATTAAATGAAAAAGGAAAAAAAAAGTCAAATAAACAACTGACCAAAATGAGCAAAGCATTCAAGTAATTATTGAGAAAGTAATGAAAAAAAAGAAAAATGAAGGTGATAATCAATTAAAGGAATGAAATTAAAACCAAAAAAGAAGACAAGGGTGAAGTACTTTAAAAAAATGAAACAAAAATCCAAACTTTCAAGTAATTTTTGCTGTTTCCCCATTTTCCAGGTTTCTGTGCTTTGCTTTTGTAGGACAGTACACAAATTAAAGCTACATAATTGAAATCTCAAGCACTATTTGCCCTGTATAAACCACTACAATTCTATGCAAATTGCATGATTGATTCATAATTTTGTCCTATACATTATCAAATAGTAACTAAAGTATAATTATGATTGTATTTCACTAAACTGATGTACATAATTCAACCATTTTCAAAGACTGCCTCACTCAAAAAAGTGACATTTTAAAGATAGTTTGGAAGTACCACAAAACTGAAAATGTCATATCCCCAAGTGTTTTGATAATCATGCACAAAAAGGGTTCATCTGTTTGGAGCAGTCATGTCCATGGTTATGATCAAGTGTAGGATATGCAACAATACCAGTTTTTCCAAAGATACAAATAGAATTTACCTCTAGTTTTGCAGATAATGAACATTTTATTGTAATTTCACGTTTGGATTGCACAAAACGTGGGTGTTTATTTAATTGGACCATCCTCCTCTGATGAACAGCAGTTAAAAAAAGTAAACAGATTTTTTTATAGAATTGCTCATTTTTGTCCATGGCTGCAAAACGAGCACTTTCTCCCACTCTGACATATTTCCTGAATTTTACATGTTTATTATTGTTGGGAGTTTGACTGATGAAAATGCCTCTTTGACTGAAGATAAAAGATGATAGAGTTTGCAGCTGCCTCAAACCTGACTTCGGCAAGCTCATCTGATTTTTAAATTATGGAGTGACAGTATATTTTCTTTCATCTTCCAGCTGGGTTTCCTTGGTCTAGGTGGTGCTATTCCCCAGTTAACCAGCATCACTCAGGATGAGTAATTTAACGCTGAATGTTATGGTGCTCCTGGGAGACATTGTGTGTAACCAGTAAATCATGAGCAATGACCTTTGTTAGAGTGGTGGTCTAGTTGTGACTGTGATAGGAATGTCCCCCCTGCCCCCAAGGCCAAAAGCTTCTAATGGGCTTATAATAGGGAAATATGGTTTAACCCAGATGCGATGGCGATGATGGTCTGTCTTTCCTAATGAAAATGTAGAGAAATGTTGACTTTACTCATGACAAATGCTCAAGTTAAAAGAGTTGTACAGTGAAGGTCAATTGAGAAAAAAGCCATAGTCAAATGAGTTTGTACGTGAAGTCTAAAACAGAAGTTACCATTCATTTCAGCTTGATTTGACTATGACATTATACTTTGTTGCCCAAAAATATCTGGCATGTAACTGTCAAAATTGCAGTTTGAACATGAGTTCAAAAATGAAGATTTGACATTCTGTATTTTCAGTCATCCATGAGCTACAGCTACAGTATTTGTTTTTTCTCAGAAAATTGACCAAAAAACAGGCCTTATTTTGCGTTTGCAATACTTTGTGTCAGACTCTGATTCCAGTTCACCATTGGAAACTACCTGTCTTTTAACCAATTTGAGTTTTCTGACTAAACATAGGCAACTACAACATACAGTGAACTCAGAGCATTTGTGTGAGAGGAACAAATCAAAACAGTTCAGTTAGTCAACTCTGCTACAATAGTAGCAACAATTTAAAGGGTTAAAATTCACATAAATTCAAAATTCAAATTTGAATGAAATCTTGGGCCTCATGACCAGGGCTGATGCAAATGACAAAATTCAAGTTGGTGAAAATGAACAAAAAATAGTAGCTATTCATTCTATAGCATTCTGGGAAAGTAAACAGGACGTGGCTACCACTGAGAGGGAGTTTAATCTATTTTGCTTTCCCTGCACAAAAATATCAGTTTTGTTATTAATCATTTACATATCCCAAAATGTACTGTTCATAATACAAGAAAAACCAGTAGCAGTGAGAAGAGAGGTTTTCAAGTTGTTTTCTAACACTTGCATTGCACAAACAAACTGACATTTAAATTGTTCAAACTACAAAAAGAAGGGATATTTTATGCTCATGACAAGAAGTGATGTTAGTTAAAAACCTTATGCAGTGAAAGTATCAAATAACATCAAAATTCTAGCAAAAAAAAGACAGACTCATGGATAGTGTTTTCTGAACAAAGTCAGAGGGTTAATGGACACAGAACTGGTCCAGATATAACTTTAAGTGTTAAGTTATCGGACCTTGATTGTGTTTTTATTCATATTCATTACCTTTCTGTATTATGATTTCAGCTTGATATTTAACTATGTATGTACATTTTCACATTTGTTACATTATTGTTTATGATATTCTGTATTTACAGCTGGACCTGTGTGCTCATTCTCTACTGATGGAAAAGTGACAGCCAGTATTTCCACACACAGTGCTGACGCTAAGTCCTGCCCCCTCTCTTCTGGGTTATGGGCTTTGATTTTAGCAAAAGACATATTATTTTTTTATCCTATTTTTTCTCATTTACACATACAGTAATATATAAACTTAAAGGATCATTTTACTAGTCAAGGAAGTGTAAGTTGTTGCAAAAACAGTTAAATAATCAGATCTGGGTAGTACTCGAGTACATTTATTCTCTTACATGTACTTGAGCTGTTCTATAACATACATGTACTTCTGAGAGTAGTTGTTTTGCAGAATACTTTTTACTCTTACTCAGTTATATTTGTGATCAAAAAACGTACTTCTACTCAGTTATATTTTGTTCCAACTTGATAAGTAGGAGTAAAAACGTTGAAATTAAGTTAAAAAATGGTGAGAAAAAAATTGACAAAATAAGTAAATTACTCATCAAAATGAGCAAAAACAGCAATAAAATAATCAAGAAATATAACAAAACTAAGCAAAATAGTCAAGTATGTTATAAAATTAACATAATAATTCCACAAATTTCATCTCAGTCTTTGGGGAATCCTGTTATTTTTTTCTCTTTTTATTGTGTTATAGTTGAACCTTCATAACAAATGTATTTTGAATGTTATGTAATTTTATTTGGACATTTAAGTATTTTATGTGGGTTATGTGTGGGTTGTGTATGTGTATGGAATCAAGGAAGAATAGTAGACACCTTTGCAGAGACTCTTCAGCAGTTCTGAATGGATTGTGGAGACAAAGTCATGATATACGTGGCTCTAAGGTTGTAGCCTCTGTAATTACACCTTTTCAGTCTTATTCTTTAGTAGTTCTGTGACAAACTTCAACTCTTCATTTGTAAAACTCTTCACTTGTGTGAAAAATGGCATAATTCAGCCAGTTTAAAAGAAACATTGTGTTGCTCACCACTGGTTGTAGTACATATAGGTCCCATCGGTAAAAAAGAGAAGGGGGCAGGACTTTTAAAAGCACACTTTGTCTTTTATTTGTTGTGACTGGTGATTAATGACCACATCAAACAGCTTGGTCACTCTGCAGATATAAACATGTCGTCTTATCTCTGTTTTAACTTTTGCTTTACCAAGTTCTGCCTGTGACCTTTAACAATGTGCGTGAAAGCGGTTCAAATCCATAATATTTACAGTGCACCTCACTTCCTGTGTTTTCCTTCTCATAACACTTGTCTGCTCCTTCCCAGATGTCCGGACGGATACTTCGGCCCACGATGCTTACAGACTGAGCCGCTGCGGTTGTACATGCCCAATCCTTTCAAAAGTATGTTCACTTGATATGAGCAGCTGAGAACAGAGACACAGTTGTCAGTGGATTACCTCTGTGGACTCCCTGCTGCCCCCCTCCCCAGTTCTCTTCCACTGTCTCCTTTTCTTTCTCCTTCTCAGGTCAACACACAATGAGCTGTGCGCGACACCATATTCACATGGTGGTGTCATCCATGGAAACACTCTGCTTCTGCTGTCTGTAGTTGTGCTGTTGGTCTAATTCTCTGCCTCTCTCTCCCCTCTCTCCCTTTCCCTCCCTCTCTCCCCTCACTTTTCACACAAACTCTTCTTTTCACTCTCTCTGTCTTTTTCTTTACTCTTCTTTCTCGCTCCTCCACCACCCATCTCCTCCCTCTTCTCTTGTGGCTTTTGTTTCTTCCCATCAGGTGTCCAAATGACTTTACTGGTGATCGCTGTCAAACCTACGTTATGGCCAGTTTCTACCGTATGTCAATTTCCTCTTCTGTCACTCTGTCAGACTGTCCTGTATCGTGCATGCATGCTGGTGAAGAGAATCCGCATTAATTTCCTGTCGTAGCCGAATAGTTGTCTCTGTGTCGTCCCCAGTGACTCATACACAAATTGGCATAGCTGAGTAGATATAAACATGTTGGATCTGCATGTGTTGTTATTTGCCATTTAACTGATAGTGTTTTGCATGTGCACTGTCCAAATAGGAGCTAATAGTTTTATAGTGACAAGGAAACAGCTGAATTTAGATGCATATTGGCACATACTGCATGTTCTAACGCAGTCTGATGGCATAGCACCTACTAAAATGTCTTTCGCTAATGATGCTTGTTTATGCAAACAGCTACAAATGCAAGCATGTGTGATCCTGTTAGAGCTGATCCATGGATAGAAAGTCAGGCCCGGTTAATGAGTATTAACTACTTTTACTGGCATGACTGATTCTGGCAATGGGCATTTAGCATTTCTTCATAAATGTGTGCAACGTGTAACTGTGGCCTCTGTACATTTTCTTCATGGTCAATATAATGAACAACTATGGCGGCGCACTGATTCAGATTTTAATTGCAATATCAGTCTGTGAAGTTATATAATCTTAAAGGCTTCACGTTAAAGGTCCAGATGTTGCAGGATTTAGGGTGATCTAATTGCAAATATGATGCAAAAACTAAACACATCGTTCCTTGTGATGTGGATTTGGATGTAGTGGCATGGCACAGAGAGAGGTACTGTGTAATACATGCAAATTAAAGTCACTGTCGTTATTATATACAGTATGTGTGCTAGTTCAAGTTCTAAGTTGAAATTGAGTAATCTGTGCATTCATCTTGATTATCAAGTAAGAAGACTAATCAGAATTGAAACAGCAATATGGCTAACATTAATCACTATGCTGGACAGCTCTATCGATAATCAATATATAGAACTTTTAAACATTGGTACTAAAAGCAAAATTCCTAGTGTCCGAAAATGTAGAGTAATACAAACTGTTAAAACATACAAAACTTAATTGAAACAGCTCCAAGTGAGTATTTAACCAAAACTAACCTTTTCAGCATAATCGTTAAGCAAGATGTGCTTAGAGCCAGCACCACTCTCCATATTGTTAAATGAAAAATGTAATAAATAAAAAATATTATCTTAAACAAATAGCAAAGTACATTATGATAAAACATGATTTTGAATAATTAGTCCACCCCTTTCCTTCTGCATCCATCTAACAAGACCCAACATGACAAAAACTCAACTTGTCACACAGTGATGTTATTGGCTCGTTTGGTTTGAGTCAGAAGGATAAGTGGCTATTTCCCAAACCTCCAATCATTTCCAGTAAATATGTACGTCTGTGAGACCAGTCCAAATTTCTAGACCTGAACTCTATCGAAACCTCCTGGAATATGATCAAGAGAAAGATGAATGGTCACAACCCATCAAACAAAGCGGAGCTGCTGTACAATGAGTGACATAAAACACTCCTGTATCTTGGAGATCACACCAAGAGACACAGCCTCTGGGTTATTCTAAAATTAAATAATGATTTCTCCATTGTTCTTATATCAAAACATCAGAAATGTAGGATTTAAAGCTGCAACCTATTTAAACTAAAATTGAACCTTTGCTGTTCCACCATTGTATGCAATTGAATGTTCCATATCAGGAGGTGATATCACTTTGGTCCAATTCAAAGCAGGGGAATGTTTTTATACAGTACTATCCATAATCTGAGTATATTTTTAACCAAATATGTGTGTGTTTTCAGCACTGCATTTAAAGTCACAAACATTTGAATTCAATTTTACTTTATTGTAATAATAATCAAAATACAATCAACAAAATTGACAAAATAACTACAAAATGAACAAAACAATTCAGAAAGTGAACAAAAATGAAAGAAAACAAAATAATCAAGAAAATATACAAAAACAATCAAAGAATTAATCAAAAGATGAGAGAATTTAACACATTACCCACAAAATGAACCAAATTTATTAAGTAATATTGGTCACCACAGCAACCAATACTATTCATCAATTAAAGGCTCACGCTAGAAGAATAGTAACAAAAATTTAATTAAAAGTAAATTAAAAGGTCTTTTCTTCCCTTTTCTTTTTTTTCCCCACATGCTTTGCACCCAGTCCACAATGACCCACTTTTGGGTCCCAGCCCACCAGTTGAGAAACACTGGTGGGTTGGCAGTTTGGGAAGAATGTAAAACAATGTACAGTATGTTAACCAATGCTCAGACTGAATATATACAGTAGATGATCTTTTTCTCAGAAGTATATTTACATGTTGTAAGTTTCTGTAGTACATTTGCACAGAGGCAAATACAAAAGTACATACAAGCATGGCCTCCTTTCAACATATGCCAAGCTGTTAAATGGATTTTTTTCACATTCAAATTATTTAAGTTCTATCAGAACAGTACACCGCAGAATATTAACGTTTGTTTTTAACAGCCTTGTCACGTCAGAGATGCTGCCCTCACATGCCCCGAGCATAGGGTTCACGCGTCACACTAGTGTGCCATGTCAAACATCTTTTCTTGCCTAAAGGTAACAGAAGCCAACCCTGCAGCATGCACTGTGCAAGGCAAAATCAGCAAACACATCAATCAGCCGCTGAGTAGACCCAGATTAAATGAAGGTTTATGGAAACCTGCAGACTGACAGACATTGACATCTAGTTTTTTACTAGTATGGAATAAAACACTTCAAGTTGTATCAAAACTTTCCTCAGTAGCTATGTATTTGTGGTTGACTTGTAAATTTCAAAAGTCCTTTTTTAAGCACATATACATACAGTACATTTGTTTTACCAATTGCACATTCAAGCAGCTCTGATTTTATAGAGCCCTCTGTGCTCTGGCGCAACTTAAAATTACTGTATAATCATCGTAGTGTAAAATTAAATATGAGGCTTATAATTTATGTCAGGTAATGGCAAAGCATCTTCTGCATCTTCTGTATCGTGTCTTTGCAAGTCCATGTGGTTTCAATATAAAGCAATACCACAGTTAGAAAATAACTAAGTACGTGTGCATTTGGAGTCGCCTGATGCTGCCTACATCTCTGCAGCCAGACGTTTGGAGCGTACGCATACTGTTTGTTGTATGTTGGCTCAGAGTAGAATGTGAAAAAAGCCCGTCTTAACTCCAAGTAATTTCATCTCACATTAAGTCGTAATGCACTAGGCTGAAATTACTTGTTTTTTTGGCAGAACAGACACTGGTGTGTGGGAGCTCTTTTTTCCTACACTTACAGCTTTTTCTGCATTGTGTTCAGTGCAGCTGTGCAACGGCATCAAGGACACCATATATTTCCAGTTCTCATCTAGGCGCATGAACAGACTCGGTTTAAATACTTAGACCGCCCTAAACTGCTCTAAATGAATAGTGTTTGTAATTTCCTAAATCATTTTTTGTTTCTGTAATGCTTAATCCACCTGTATGTGGAAGCTTCTTAATTGAAATTATATTTTAATGCTAAAATATATTACTGTTCATGTATCAATGATTTTTTAAATTTACTGTTTTACATAAAATCTGAAAAAAATAGAAAAGCACATTATTATTTTTTCATTAAAATACCAAATGAGAGTTATTTAGTTGCATTCCTGAACAGAACAGTTAGTTTTAACAGTTGAAAGTTACACGTCAACAATTTCTGACTTCTCCGAGAAGTCCAGTGCCAGATCAGATTTGGTTAGTAAAATGTGAATTTGGTTTGAAATTTCTCAGTCCTGGTCAAATGAGTAAAATGCCAAGAACTCACTGCATTAAAGCACTTCATGATGTTGAATGAAATAGAACAGGTGGTCTGATAAATTTGTCAAGCACTATATATTCAAAAGAATAATCTGAATTTGCGTCAGTGCATTCAGTGTGTTTCAATCCAAGTTGCAAATCAGATTAAAACATCAAATACTTGTATCCAATAAGTACTGTAATATTTTAACAGTATCTTCATTATGTATGATATACTGTGGTACTATGCAAAATTTTTAGGCCATCTTCTGTTTGTTGTCTTAGCAGATTATAATAACCATACACATGCATTTCACATGGTTCTTATGGTTTGGGTTACTTTATGCAACAGGAACAGACATCACACTAAATATGGAATTTTGACAGTTGATCCCATTTAGTTCTCATTTTTGCATGATTACACATCAAACCACTGTTATGTCATACCTGTGATACACGTCCTCTTTCATGGGAAAACAAACATTAGTTCTCATAGACTTTAATGTAAATGGCAGTAAAAAGCAAACCCAAAAGAAAACCAACAGAATGAAATTAGCTTCCAAATTGTTCTAAATTAGCATATCTACTTCCTATCCATTGACTTTGCCTGAGTTAGGATGCACCATATCTCTCGAAAGGTTACATTTTATCAAACATATACTATGTCCCTTTATCCTCCCAGCATCATGTTGATACAATAACCTGACCGAGTAGAGTTGTCCTACCCAGATATCTATTTTCAGATTTCTCAATACCCATGTAAGCAACTGAAAAGTGAAATATCTTATTTTCAGTCCTGCTCTACAGTCAGTACAGTAGTGATGTACAGTAGGATGCATAATGATAATAGTTAGCAAAGCCAATGGCTAGCTGCTATTAGCCATTAGCCATTAGACCAGTCAGTGTCATATGTACACCAACAAAATATAAATTGTTGGTGTCACACACATATTCCTGTTTATTAAATATTGTGTTAGAAAGTTTCAACTGATATGAAAGGTTTTCCACACATGTAGGTGTTGGAGATATAGGGTGTAGCTTACTGTCATCTTCTATAAAGCCCTTCTTGCATCTCGGTAACTGAATAAAGCGAAAGTCCAGCAAAGTATGCCAGTCATGAACAGATGTGATTAAAATGGATCAAATGTAACTTATTATGATATATCAAGCGTGTTTTTTTGTAAGTAGAGTCCAAATATATCAAATTTACCTGGTACAGTACTAAGTAAAATTCAGAAGTTAAATTTATTCTGTTGGTTTTCTTTTGTGCTATTCTCTTGCAATTACATTAAAGTGTCGGGGAACTGCTGTTTGTTTTCCCTCTAAGATGAGGCACGGCCTAGTTACCGGACTGATGTACTGTGTACTGTCCTCATTTTCCATATTTTTATTTACAATCCTACAAAAACAACAAACTAAGGTGGATATACGCACGTACAACTCTTATAATAGTTTAAGCATTATATTATTTTTATGCAGGTGTATGGTCATTATAAATGAAGATAAGACAATAAACCCCAGGTGGCCTTTTGCACCATACTCTAAATTATCTTGAGTACTGTACATACAAAATTTATATCAGAAGAACATCAGAGTCAGTTTAAATTTTAGTTTGCCATCAATTAAATATGACTGCTACAGTGTCTCATCCTGATTGACCAATGCATCACAATTGGTCCATCAAAGAAATATCCATAAAAATACTACAGGAAACAACAAGAACAGCAAAAAGTATCAGATTAGTAAAAGTAATGCAAAGCGGCTGATTTTAAAACATAGAGAGGTTTCAATTAATGGTGGCTGGAGCATAACCACCGAGCCTGACATCAGTTGAAATCAATCATTGTTCACATGCTCTACTCTCAATTAAAAGCGAACATGCTGAGTTTTCTTCACATGAGCATGCTGCAAACACGCACACACAGACACATGTGCTCACACTTATTCCATACAGCAAAGACCCGCCTCCTGTAGGGCGCCTCCCATCCCCACGAGATACCAAAAGAAAGGAGGATGGCTTCTGCTTCTCAGCCATAAGAGCTTGGCTTAACAAGAGTATGTTGTCATAAGAACAGCTGGGACTCGCTTCAACCCAAGTAAAGCAAAGCGAGCTGCCAGAGATATGGACTCAGCTGGTTGGTGCAACCTCCCTATGGCCTCTCTTTGCTGTTTAATATAGAATCCAACTCTAATTCTTCTTAGTCAGTGTGATTATTGCGATATTGTGCAGATACACTCCTTCCAACTTGCCTGTTCATGTGATGGGTGTGTTCGGGAACAGACAGTGTAGCATTTTGAGGAAACAGAACACCGAAAATACAGGTAGTCTCAGCTGATGACACATATGTTCCCCTTTCAGTTAATGGCGGCACCTTTGTTTTGGTTTTGTTTTGATTCTGTGTGCTGCTCTAATTACATTTTAAGCAACCCTGACATCTCTATCACAGATCTAAATATACAAAATCTGAAACACTGCACTGACACATATAGTAAATATCATCCTTATATGCACGAATAAGTGTCCTTGTTTGGATTCTTAAAAATCAAAATAAACTTGAACTGTCCCTGATTGTAGCTTTGTTGTCTTGTAGTTCCATGTCTGGTTTGCAGTGTGGTGCATGCTCTATGTGTTTTGTCTTTAATGTTATTGACCTCATTGTTTTAAAACCTGCTGACATATTTTAAGTGTATGAGTTGTTATTGCCTTTATCTGTTTGCTCCACTATTTATCAGAAGGTGCTTCTGTCTTAATCTGGTCCTATGTTTCTTTTTTTTCCCAACTGTCACCCCTCTGCACTGGCAGAGCATCTTGGGATTGAATTTATGGGTATGAAACAATCCATTTTGATTCTCAGTTGTAGCCTAGCTGCTAAATAGATGTCCTTCATTTTGACATGCTCCCACTCGTCTATGATGTGAACTGTGAATCATATCGTCCCTTGATTAACCAGTCTCTAGATCAATCATACCATGACTAATTAGACTGAAAACCTTGTAGTCGATGCAACTGATCCTCCATCAAACATCATTAACATGGATGTCATCACTGGACCGTCTCGTACATGTGCATTGGAAAAAGTAGACTGAGATTTCATTTCACTCACCTCCTCATATTTCTCTTTTCTGAGTGGATTTTGTTCTTCATTCCTTCTGTAACAAGCATGATATATCATGTTTGTAGCTACCAGATCTTTCCTCAATCTTCCCCTCCTATCTTTTCAGCCTCATACCTCTCATGTCTTTCCTTTTGATATGCCATCTCGTTCTTTTTATTTATGTATGACCCCGTCCGTGTTTTTTGCATCATGTCTTTAGCATTACTGTTATGTACCTTTGAAGCATAAGATATAGTGTCTGTGTTACTGGTTTGAATTACCCTTCAAGGAGTAGATGCTGTGATGTGAGCATGCAATACTATTTTAAGAACATACAGTGGTGTATGTCTTCCGTCTGCTGCTCCTTCCCTCATCATCCTTTGATTAGCTCTTGTTTTTCTCTGCCTTTTCCAGAAAAGTGCTTCAGTGCTTGAGGGTGTCAAATAAGAGCTCATATAATGACACGACCGCAGCTACGATACGTACCATGAGAACATTTGATTAGTATTCAGCACATAGAAGTTTCTCTGTTGAGGCTCATTATAAATAGATAACAGTGGTGAAATATTACCCTGTTTGCTGCTATAAATAAACCGACTACAGTGATTTATTTATGGTGTCTGAAACGAGACACAAAGAGGCATCCTGATGTGAAACGACTGCTGGTGATTGAATGGAAGAAAACTCAGATATTACATATGACTTTTTATCCACAGCACATTTGTGCCTCAACCTCACACCAGTTCTTTTCTGGAAAAGCACAACTCAACCCAGATTCCTGTTTGCTAATTACTCATATTTTATGTACAAAATCATCACTTTGCTTAAGTTTGTGCCATTAAATTGCAGTGCTAAATGTCTGAGTAGATGAAGGCTTCGAAATATGATTGTTATGCATTTTGTAACTGTTTATTATATTAAATATTAGATAAAACTCAAACCATCCTGCTGCCCTAAAACGGCAAAGTGCAGTAAAGTAAAATGATGTTTTAATACATTATCTTCATTAATTTTCTAAAATAGTTGTTTGTAATGAATGTTTGCATGTCTTTGTTCATTTTCTGTTCATGATCATGATTATTTTTTTCTTGTTTAATTATTTCTCCTATGTTTTTGTTTGTTTCTTCATTTTCTTGAATGTATGTTTATTTTGCTTCTTATTATGTTCATTATTGTTGATTTTCTTTATTATGTTGACTATTATTTCACTCATTGTGTTGTTCTTTTTCTTGATTATTTTGTTCATTTTTTATTATTTCTCCTTCCTTCATATATTATTTGTCTTTTGTCATATTCTTGAATCTATGTCCATTGTTTATTTTGCATGTTATTTTAATCTTATTTTTTTCATTTTCTTAATCATTTTTATTGCTACTTTGATAATTTTCTCCTGTGTTTGTTTGTTATTCATTAATTTTCCCTTCATACATTTAGTTTGTGTTTCTTCATTATGATTATTTTTGTTTTTGTTATTTTTCTTCATTTTATTAATCCTCTTCTTCATCCCTCAATTATTTTGTTGTTTTTCTTCAAATTGTGTTACATTTTTTGATAAATTTCTCATTTATCCTTAATTTTGCTCCTTGTTTTGTTCATTTTCTTTAGTTTTTGCTCATTATTCAATTATTTTGTACATATTTTATTATATGCTTCTTAATTCTGATTATTGTGTATATTTGGCTTCTAATTTGAGTTATTTCTTAATTATTTATGAACTATTCTTCTTCTTCTTGCTATTTTGTCCAGTTTCTTATTAATGAATTAATTGGTTAATATTTTTAGTTTGCCCCAATATTTTTCATTTTGGTTCAAACACTAAAGACTTACTGCGTTACCTTGCATTTGAGAGCTGGTGTAAATTTGACGCTTGATTTTCTGTGAAATGAAACATGATCAAATGTCACCAGGTCCGGTTCGGTCTCAGTTTGGACCATATCTGCAGGTGCAGCACTTTGCCCTTGTAGGGTTGTATAGCATCATAAAAATTGAGAGTGATATTATTAGGAGCATTACACAGTTCTTACCCTATAAGCCACATATTGTATTTCTGATTATGGGGAAGATTTAGCTTCGTACTGCTCAGAATTTAGCAAAAAGCAAGTGATGTTCCATGCAAAATTGAAACCCTGCACCTTCAAGAGACTGATTTTCTCTTATTTTTCTGACTGTGTATGTGTGTGTGTGTCTGTGTGTGTGTGGGTGTGCATTTTTCATTTGACAATAACAGAGGCAGAGGAACTCTACCAGAAAAGAGTGCTGACAATCACGGGCATTTGTGTGGCTCTGTTGGTGGTGGGCATCGTGTGTGTTGTTGCCTACTGTAAAACCAAGTAAGTTCAATTACTATTGAAAATGTCTTGAAATTGTATCCTCCAGCTGCTCACACTGTAGTTTAATCCTGTTACATACTCAAATATGCAGTATTAACTTTCAATGATTGAAAAAGATGTGTTTTTTCAGCAAGTATTTAATCTGATTTTCTTCAAAAGTATTTGCCTGTTTCCTGTTTTTTTGTATATTTGTCACTTAATTTTTTTAGATCATCAAACAATTTTTAGTATTACACATAGATAACCAGAGAAAATTCAAAATGTAGTTTTTAAACAATGATTTCTTTTATTAAGGGAAAAACTATACAGACCTACCTGGCCTTATGTGAAAAAGTATTTGCACCCTAAACCTTATTGTGTCATCCTTGGCGGCAACAACCGCAATCAAGCTTTTCCAATAACTGGCTGTGAGTCTTTCAGATTTCTGTGGAGGAATTTTGGCCCAGTCATGTAGAATTATCTTAATTCAGTCACATTGGAAGAGTTTCAAGCATGAATGGGCTATTTAAGGTCATGCCACAGACCAGGCCAGTTCAAAACCTTCATTTTGGTTTGTTTTTTTGAGTCACTCAGAGGTGGACTTGCTGGTGTGTTTTGGATTATTATCGGTCTACATAACCTGAGTGTACCTGAGCTTGAGGTTATGTCCAGACATTGGTACTTTGGTATTTTCTGGCAGAAAGCAGAATTCATGGTTCCATCAGTTAATACAAATCATCCAGGTCCTGAAGCAGCAAAGCTGCCCCAGACCATCACATACTGGTGTTTGACTGCTGGTGTGATGTTCTTTTTATGAAATGCTGCGTTAGTTGTACACCAGATGTAACAGGATGCACACCTTCCAAAAAGTTCAGCTCTTGTCTCATGAGTCCACAGAATATTTTCCCAAAAGCCTCAGGGATCAAGATGTTTTTTGGCAAATGTGAGACAAGTCTTCATGTTCCTTTTTGTCAGCAGTGGTTTTCGCCTTGGAACTCTCCCATGGATTCCTTTTTGCTCAGTTTCTTTCTTATTGTTGAATCATGAACACTGACCTTAACTGGGGTAAGTGAAGCCTCCGGTTTTTCACGTGTTGTTTTGGGGTTTTTTGTGACCTCCTGGATGAGTCGTCGCTGTGTTCTTGACCACTCCTGGCGAGGGTCATCACTTACAGTATCCAAGTTTTCTCCATTTATGGATAATGGCTCTCCTGGAAACCCTTTATAGCCCAGTAGATGTCGGTGACTTTGCTTCTTATCTGTTCTTGAATTTCTTTAGATCACAACATGAAGTGATGCTTTTCAAGGTGTTTTAGCCTACTTTACTGCATCAGACAGGTTCTGTCTGAGCGATTTCTTCATCCAACAGGTCTGGCAGTAATCAGGCCTGGGGGGAAATTGAACTCCAATGTGGTTAATCAAACTGAATTCAGGATTTAACAGGGGGACACTGTTTCCCTTAGGACCAGGTAGGTTTGGATAGTTATTTTTCCCTTGAAAAATTAAATCGTCATTTAAGAAGACCATTTTGTATGTACTCCAGTTCTCATTGTCTAATATTAAAATATGGTGATCTGAATTATTTTAGCATGACAAACATGCAAAAAATAAGAAACCAGGTTTTTCACAGTACAGTAGAATAATCTTTGACATGTTGAGAAAATAAGGGAATAACCTAGATATGTTTAACAGGAAACAAAGAAAGAAGATGCACAATCATCTGCGACAGAATATGTGTCCAGAACATCCCAATCGTAACGTACCTAACGGACCCAATCACCCAGGACCAGGCCCAGAGGAAATCCCTATGGTAGATGTGAGTGTTTGAAAGAATTTTTACTGCTCCTCAAGTTTATGAACAGAAGTGTATGCCAAATGCTTTTATGTGCATGTAGTTTTTTCCCTTTTAACCATCTGCCAAATCCATTTTTTGGACACACAGTACATATCAAAGAATGTCCCTGCAACTGAACGAGTCATACGGCCTGCAACAGAGGGATCGTTCCCCGCCAGCCATGCCTCTTCCAGATCTCACAACTCTTCCACACGAGCCCATTCATCAACTCACAGGTAACTATGCCCCATAGCGAGATTTGTCTTTTCACATACAGTACCATATGAGCAGAGTATTCAAATTTGACACGGATTCTGTGCTTTTCAAATAAATTGTAGAAACATATTAAAACAAGATGGTGCTCGCTCAAGTATGTAAAAAAATCTTTTAAATTGCAAGCTTTTAGTCATATACCTCCTTTATGCAAAGTAAGCACATCAGTGCAACAAGCTGAAAGACATCACTTGACTGGCCTGAAGAATCATGGGATCTGTAGTCCTGGGCTTAGCGGACTACTTATTAAAGTTTGTGCTTGGAATCACAGAATGGACACTCTATATTGCACACTCATATATACAGTATACCTGAAACTGCATTGTCTTTTCAATGGCAGTAAACACTACAGTATGTTAAATGTGAACATTAATGCAGTATACTGCATAGTCACATGGCCACTGATGCTGTTACTATGGATACAGTTACTGTTTGCAGACATATGCTACATTGCCTTAACAAAAAATAGAACACAATCACATTGCGCCAATGACAGCGTACATTTGCCTTAGCCTTGCTTCACTCTCTTCACTCAACATTTTTAAATCCAGAGTTAAATTAATTTTCTCAAGGATCTTGTATTGATGGAGGATCAGAGAGTTGCATTCAGCACATTTCTTAAAAATCTCAGCGGGTTAAGGGTTGAACAGGTGGTCAGTCCATGTGTGATGTTTCTTATTCCCAAAGCCACTGTTTCACAGTTTCATCCAGATTAAACCTGGCTTTGTCATCATGGAATATACCTGTGACATTATGGAAGAGAAACTCCACTACTGGAAAAACCTGTTCATTCATGTACTTTCAGGGAATAAGCTGACCTCATTTTTTGGTGCATAACCTTGTTGCACTGAGACCTGTTAATGTCCCCAAATTGTAAGACTTGTGGAAAAGCAGGTGCTGACTTTTTTAGGAGGTGGGCAATATATTTTTACAATCAAATCTCAGTGACATTGTCCAATAATTGTGGTGTGGGTTGGTTTGTATTTTGTTTCAATGTTTCAAACTATAAGAACACACTGTTTCTGCAAATAATCATTTGTTTGAAATTTAATTAGAGTAAATCATACCCTAGCAGTTTTATGTACTTACACATGTACTTGCATGTCTGCCCCACAGCACACGGCCATTTTTGCCAACATTTTCTCAGCTGTATTTCTATATTTAATGTGTATACACAATGAACCCTCACACTGGCCCAAACACCAGCAGAAATTTGGTGGTAATGCAAGAGCTGCGTTAATTGTGACCTTCCATGAGACAAAAGATGTGGATGGCTAAAATGCATAGTAGCATCAGTATATATTATGCGGATAGCTCATGTGGCATAAAGCGGCATGTTGTTGTGCAGTAAGTGTGTAGTACAGTTTACATCTTGGTATATTTTCAGAACTTCAGGTTTGTCACACATTGCATACAAATGACATTCAAGATACAAAACATGTAGTTAATAAGCTCACAAAATACAAATAGATTGTTGAGCAATCAAGATAAAGGCATTAAGGTTAATCCAGTGATGTCATTTGAACCTGTTGCACTACTACATTCACTTGCCAAATGTTTATGCCCTGAAAAAGATTTTTGTACAGACTTGATTGTGCAACAACTTTCTGATCATTCAGTTTGATTATTTAAACTTTCCTACTGCCTCAGTTTAGTTTAATATCTGATGGACAGTGTTTCTTCATCTTTCGAAGGAAAACTATACAATAAAGAGTTGCACGTTGTGCTGGAGTGTGTGTCTTAACACTTTTTTATTTTTCAGACATGAGGAACGGACATGGAGCCCTGAACATTCGGACAGTATCCTCTCTGACTCGCCGGGAATGATGTCATCATCCGTGGGGACCAGTAAATGCAGCAGTCCTGCGTGTATGGAGGCACGGGCCCGGCGCGCTGCACACTGTGGTTACTCTGACCCCCACCGGTCGGGCATACAATACGGGGACTCCTTCGACTCGCTGGGAGACTCTCCGCACAGCGACAGGTAGGAAGCAGGCTCATGTGGCTGATATGGGACTGGGTTTGCGATGAACATTTTGAGAAGTTTGCTTTCTTTGCTGGTTCTGTCTCAGCCTCGAGAGGCCAGTCAGGGCACTCAGAGAGACTCAGTGGGAAATGACACACAACAGGCATGATGATGATGATGATGAGATGCGCTAAGGTAGGCAAGAGTGAGAAACAGTGTTTATTTAAATGGGAACTCTGTGAAAGCAGCCACTGTAGCTTTATAAACTGGCCAGTACCTAATTTTGATTGGCTAGTGTGTTCCCTTTAATTTCACATCAGGAAAATTCTGATCATTTGAACATTTGTTTATTTGTCATTGTTCCTAGAGTCATTTATACAAAGCACAGAGGAAAGATGCAGCTAATCTATCCCTGTCAAACATGATAAAAATATACCTTTTAACAACTCCGCAGCTGTCTATATTTATCCAGCACCTATTTCTGTACTGGAGGGACAAAGGTATCAATCTTCTCATATGACTTGGGGAAAAATGGCAAACAAGAACATTTCCCAAAGTGTTGGACAGTTCCTTTAATGAGTTATAAGCTGACAGCTCAGTCATATTGAACACACTGTAAGTAATGTGCTGTCATCAAATCTCTCACTAGTTTTTTATATTGATAGTACTCTGGGGCATCATTCATGACCTGAACTTAAAGTTTTTATTTATTTATTTATATTCTTATATATTTCTAAGAAGTTTGTTTCAATAGTGCAGCGTCTACACAAACCATGTAGACTTCAAATGTACACTAATGTATACTGTATGTGGAAATGTACTTTGTTAAAAAGTGTTTGCAGTTTAGGAGTACCTATTGAATCAGGGTACATAATGAACTCAGATCATCTGGAGCAAAGGTGGTAGAGCAGAACCAGGCCAACTGGCAGCAGACTTTTTGGCAGCACAAAGTTCCATTGGCTGTACAGTAAGCACACCACGTTCAGACCTAGAAAAGCTACATTCATTACCAGATTCAGCCTTTTAAATACCGTATCTACCGACCTAAAGTTAGGTGCCGCCAAATAACAACATGAAATTTACATCAGTGTATTCCCAGGTTCTCCCAGTATGTATTATTCTCTGAATCAAACTAAAAATCACTTGCATGAGCTTTTATTAATGTGCCAGAGACACTATTATGACTTAACAGCAAGCACTTAAAAGCAGTTACAAGCATGTGCACTGTAATAGGTACTTGGCCACCCAGCTGTTGTTATGCACATCTAGATTGCATAACCAGCATCATTCAGGTCACTTGAGTTAACAGACACCTCTTCTATCATGGCAACAGCTATTACATCAGCAAAATCAGCGGCGTTATGGGAGTATCTCAGGAGTCTCACACAGACAACGGTATTTTTCCTTAAGGAAATAAAAAGATGCTCTGACAATTCTGATCTACAGTGATTCACAATCAGCTATGTAGATTTTATGAGTCTCCATTCCAAATGTGTTAGATGACAGTGATCATGGTCTGTGTTGAAATATGCAGTGCATATACTACAGTTTCCAAAGAATTGCACAAAAATATGGAAAATATATTACAATGGGGGACAAAGTTGGAAAACACTGACTTTTTTGGTTTGGTGTGGTCTGTTTAAAGTAGGACACCGGGCTGGCTGAGCGATCAGGATGGGCTGTTTGCTCAGAGCCTAAAGGAGCTAAGAATACTGATGGACAGCCAAACACCACGGCCACTGTTTGAGGACCTCAGGCAGGGCTTTGGCTTAAACTACACAAGACTTTTGGTTCAGTGATTGTCCAAGAACTATTGTCACGGTGATCAATAAGACTCCAAATACAACTTTTGCAGTGAAATAATGCATTTTTGACTATGAACTCAATACTCAATTCTGTTAAGTATTAAATGAATGTTTGACTGATTTAACATATATTAGTATAATGTCTGTACTTTATAATTCAGATGGTTTTATTTTTATGGTTTGAAGGCCCCAAAAAACACTTGTCCTCATTTATAATGATCAACACAGTTTGAAACTACTAAAAGTACTGATGATATGGATAAGATACAAGAGAGAGTTTGTGTTCATCAGCAGTGCCAGATTGCAACATATAGTAGCACAAAGATGGCAATATGCTGTTCTGGACAAGACTGGTTAAACTTGAATAAAAGGCTCATGAGTTACACAACTGTCTCTTTATAGCAAACAACTTCAAGACTAGTGTTTCTCTAGTGTAAAAAGTATGATTTTGCGAGAGATTGCTTTTTTTCTAAGAAGGAGCATTTGTTCAAATCATGTGATTTTTCAGTACAGTTTGTGTACATGTTATATGGGTTGGTTTTCCAGAGAGTATTTAGTTTATTAATCATGTTAACCGAGGAAATGCCTGCAGCCATTTTCACTTCTGATGTTTAGTCAATCATTTCCTCTTCTATGCATTTATTACAGATACGTGTCAGCCCTGACGACACCAGCCCGCCTCTCACCGGTGGATTTCCATTACTCATTGCCCCCGCAGGTGCCTACCTTCCAGATCACATCCCCCAATGCCAGCCATGCCATGTCTCTCCCTCCTGCTGTCCACAACCCCTACCCTCTGGAGGATGACCAGCCTCTGCTGCGCCGCTACCAGGTGCCCCTACATGATGCCCAGTGCCAGGAGCCCTACCGGCAGCAGCGTCGTACCTATCTAAACGACAGCAGGGGAAGCCTGCCCTCCAGCCCCTATCGGCTGGCTGAGGATGAAGACTATGAGACCACCCAGGAGTATCTCTCATCAAGGGAGCAACCAAAGAGAAGTGGGTCCAGTGGATCTGGCAGCCGACGCTGGCGGAGATCCAGACTGAATGGCCACGTGGCCCCACGTGGATATGAGGTGTCTCGGGACTATGGGTCTCGAAGCTGCCTAACAGATAGTGAGTCAGAGGAGGATGGTGAGAGCACACCGTTCCTCAGTATGCAGAACATGAATGCCGAACCTTCCACCATCTACAGGCCGGTGGACAGTCGGACTTCTCACTCATCGGGGCGGCACAGTGGGCATGGAAACATGCATACAAGACTGACACACTCACGCTCCAAACCGGACAATACACCCCATTAAAGAGTGAAAATGAACCAACAAAAATCAATATAGTATAGACCTGCATCTATAAGAAATATTTTTATTTTATATAACTGACAGATATTCTAAACAAATGAAATATTTATTTTCATTTTAGCAAAAGTTGTCTACTAGTTAACAGCAAAGACTTTTTTATAGGGAAAACTCTATTTATATGTACATTTTGATTTACAGCATAAAAAGATGTGCCAGTTTTTTCACAACGTAAAAAATAGAGTAATATTGTGGTGCCTTTTGCTGTATGCCGATGCCAGAGGGCCAGTGGAGGTTTTTGTAGCCTTTCTTATATGGACGCCTCATTTTTTATACACTTTTATGTTTTTTTTTTCCTCTCTGGTTTCCTGTTTTATTTTCTTTCCATGTTACATTCTTTGAGGAGTCTAGTCCCACTGGAACAGAGCCCCTTCCATATCACGCAATATACACCACTTCAACATAAAGTGTATGTTTACATTACTATGAATCGCCTGTAGGGTTTATGATTTGGGATCTAATAGAACGCCTGATAATTACAGTGTAGATCCTTTTTGCCCTTTGACTAATGTCTACCGAGAGAGAATGAGACACTGTGCTGTTTGTGTGTGAGTGTCTGTATGTGCGTGTGTAAATGCCTGTGTGGGTGCGCGTGTGCGCATGTCAGTTCGCTTGCATGTATTTGTGATTGTTAGATGAAATTCATTGTTTGTTGTGGTAACATCAAAAGTGTGGGTCTACTGGTGTCTCAGCAGAGCTGACAGACAGCGGAAATTCACAGTATAGTCCTTTATCAGAACAGTGACCCCCAGTAGGTTTAGGAGGACAGGTGAAGCTGCTGTAGGGTTGTATGTTTTGTAGGTCATTGCTTGATGTGTTTACAGTTATTCTGTCCCTTTCTCAGCTTGCCCCACTTAACTCCTTTTTTTCTCAGCAGGTTTTCCTCATGTTAGCCTCTTTGCCTGTCTGTTATGAGGCCAACAAACACCGAGCCGCTTGGCATGGGGTGACCCCTGCCATTGGAGGTGATGACAAAACAAAAAGATTGAGTCTTTTTTCTGTCTTCTCACTCGAAAACCCCATGCGTCACCATCCTCCTGTGTCCATTCTGTTTATTGTGGCCTGGGTTAAAGGCCACACAGTGTCTCAGGATTTCCACATCCCCCTCCTCTTCCACCTTAAACCCTCTTCACTTTCTTCCTCAACTTAAGGTCTACCTAAGACTAAGGCTCTCATGTGCTGAGAGCCTTGATGTAAACATACAGTCTACCAGTTCCCTGAACACTCCCATGCAGAGAGAAGGAAAGCCAAGAGGAAGCAGCTCAGTGGAGAACAGTACAGATCATACTAGACAATATAAATGAAATAGCTGTGAAACTTTGGAGGATCATACAATGCAAAAATATGCAAACTTTCTATTTTGCTGTTTGATTACATCATTTTCTAAGAGGTGACTGTAGTGTGTTATGTGTGAAAACCTATGTGATGCCTATAGTGTAGAATGAAATAACAATATAAATGCATATTCACACAAGTTATTTTTAAAAGCCATTATCCAGCCATCTATCAAGTGGTCAGCCTTTCTTGTTCACATACTCATGTTCATTGAATGACTGTGTCCATGAATTATTTTATCACTTGATTTTAGATCACTTCGCATCACATGCACACTTTCAATACTGTCAAATAGTGTTTCCTCCAATAGTACTGTGTACTGCTTTGTCTTGTTGACAGATCTAGTCATTTCAAATTTATTCTGCAATGATGATAATGATTATGAAACCTAATCTTAACCATTGAAGCCCTCTGTCCTCCACTGAAGAAGAGTAATAACGCTCCAAAAGATTATTGATGCACCCATTAAAAGTGATTCAGTGGGAGAGGACAGTTGATGGTACGTCATTGTTATTGGTATGTTTCTACTCCTTGAATGCTGAATTATCCAATTATTATTGATTTTTAAAAAATCCTAAGAAGATTGATCTGCAATTCTAACTGCTATGTGGTGAATACACAGTGGCATTGTTATAGAGAATGGTCTTTGGTCACACGTCACTTGCAGATATTTTCATTCAGTTTCTCACATCTGGGTCTAATTTTGTATGTCTGAAAAATGCAAAAGAAGACAGTGCTCCTCTGGTGTAAATGTGATATTCCCTTCACTTTACCAGTCCTCTCACCCAATTGAGATGCTACCAGGCACGTCCTGCCAGTCTCTTCTGTTTAATTTTATGACTCCCACCCCACCTGACCCCCACCCGCCCCTCGCTTGAAATGTTTGAACACCTCTCCTCTGCATGTCCTTGTGGTCAAGGTTAGATGGGTGCATGGTAAAAAAGCAGCAGACAATTCTTTTCAAGTCAGTGAAAGTGTATTTCATTTAACATTCAGCAATAAAAAAGAACCTTTTCCCCATGTCATTCCTGAAATATCCTAGAAAAAAGAAAAAAAATGCGATTGTCATAGATTGTAAAATAAAATGAAAACTGAATCCACCTGTTCATATGAGAAAATAAATCTTTATTCATATCATTTTATGATGTAGTTATTTCTGTAAAAATCCCTGCTCTGCTTTTTTATTTATGTTTTACTTTGGCTTAAGATTTGACATGTCTGGAAAAAACACAATACAGTGTGTGAGTGCACATGTTTTCAAACTAGAAGGTATAAAAGATATGGAGATGATATAAAAACTGTTGATTTACACACAGCATTCAAAGTGGAATGTGATGTGTTAGATCAGAGGGGTTCAACCTGTGGTTCTAGGGCCACACGGGGCCCATTAGTCCCCATCCAGTGACCCCTGTCCAGTGATAGAAATAACTAAACCTAACAGCCCCTCACAAACTTCCTAAATATTTAAGTTGAGCGAGTTTACTTCATTAAATCTTAAATCTTGTTTATTTTATTTTAATTTTGTTAAAGGGGCAAATAAAGGCTTCAGATTTGAAAAAATCTGAATTTACAATTCAATTCAATTTCAATTCAATCTTTATTTGTATAGCGGCAATCATAATCGCCGATTATCTCTAGGCGCTATTTTATGTGTATTATTTCCTGGATCAGGCTTTACAAGGTTAAAAAAGCAAAGTAAGTGAATTAATAGACAAGTTGGTTTCAATACATCACCTAAAATGTGCATCAGGGCTCGAGTTTATTTTTTCTTATTTGTCTTTTTACATTGTAAAGGTTTCTTTTTTCTTTTTCTTTAATTTTATTTTTGCAAGACAATATTTACATGTGACGACATAAAATAAGAGCACAAAAAGGACAAATTTGGAAATATACTGACCACGTACACACGCACTGTGTGTGTGTGTGGGTGTGTGTGTGTGTATGGGGGTGTGTGTGTGTGTGTGTGTGTGTGTGTGCGCATACATGTCTGCAGGAGCAAGAGGTAAAACACTATAGTTGTGATAATAACCAAGAAAAGTTAAAAAAAAAAAATGAGTGTCCTGACAACATAATACAGTAGAAATGCAACTCACATCGTCACTGATCTTTAAGAACAGTTTTATGAATCAAAGGCCAAGAATGCAGATCCATATTAACCACTAGGTCAGGGGTCTGCAACCTGTGGCTAAAGGGCCACATGGGGCTCTTTAGCCCCTCTTTAGCGGCTCCTGCCCACTGATGGTAGTAAAACATTAATACATCAAACTGAACGAAATAAGCACTAAATCAGCAACATGATGAAAACTGAACTAGAAAATGAATAAAAAATAAAAAAAAACAATAAATACACAAATATAACAATATAATCAAATAGAAATCAAATAAAAATCAATCACAACATAAAGGCAATAATAAGGGAACTGAACACAGATTCACAAAAATTAATAAAATAATAAATCAACTTGATGAAAATGAATTTACAAAAGAAAACAGTTTAGTAAATTAAAAATAACAAAAGAAGTAAAATAATGAGCAAAATATAATTAAATGTAATTAAACAATTAAAAACATTTACAAAAAAAACACATTTCACAAAAATGACCAAAATAATTTAAAAAATTAACAATAATGTACAAAGCAATTCATGAAATGGACAAAATATGAAAATGATCAATGAAATCAATAAACAGGCTAATTAACAAAATCAGTACAAATGACCAAGATAAACAAAATGAAAGAGGGATTGTAAGGTTTTATAAATAATACTGTATATCTTTCAATCACAAACAAATGTTTTTCTCTAAAAACTTGGGATATTTAACCTAAACTGTCAAAATTAATACATTATCCAGATTAATTACTTTACATGATTTAATTGATTTAAAAATTTCAACACAATTAATGCATGCACAGCACACAATGACTCAAAATCCCACAATTCCACTCACTGGTGCGGATTAGTAATAGTCTTAAACCTAATATGTACTGGTACACAACTCAAAATGACACAATTTCATTATGTGATGACAGAACCAACTCGATCAAGATGGACAATATATTGGCTATCTCAACTGAAAGTAAAAAAAAAAAAAAACAGGGGGTTTGTTTCATCAAAGCATTTCCAGTTTTAAGTCTATAAGTGTATGAGTGTTTTTTGGCCCCACAAAATGAAACACAGTGGCCACAGTGGCCCTGTGATTAATCTGATTACAAATTTTAATCATTTGACAGCCCTAATAACAGTATAGCACTTTTAAAAACAGCAGTTTACAAAGTGGTTCGAAAACAAAGCAAAAACAAGGCTGAGCAGAGCAATATGATTCACAACAGAACAACCAGTCAGCCAAGCAACAACATAAAGTCCAATAATAAGGAAATAAAAACAGGTGCAAATACAATAGTATGACAATGAGGGAGATAAAGGGAAGTAGCATAAAAGGATAAAAGAAAATAATACTATTATAGTATAAATAATTATACAAACTGTTCTTGGGCAGTCAAAAATTATGGAGCTGTTATGGTTAGTGTATTTTTACAAGTTATGTTTTTTAACTTTTATTCATACAGGTAGTCCCATTGAGCTCTCATTTTTGATTTGATTAGTGCAGACACATAGATCCAACAATTCAGTACATGATGTTGCATGGTAGAGTTCTTTCAGGGAGATCACCACTAGATGGCATTATAGCAGAAGCACGCATAATGTCCACACTGAATATTTCACTCAGTACAGTTTATTTCATATTGAACAGTTTCACAGACCACAAGGTACAACTTAAAGGACCCGCAGATAAATAGCAGGAGCTGGAGATAGAGCTAGACAGTGGTGTATATAGTCAACAGAACTGGTTTTCAATTTAAAAGATTATTACTTTATGATTGTAATGACTCAAGCAGAACCACTAGTTAGTGTTGTAATCAAGGCAACACTGAGACCAGAAGGTACAGTCCAAGACCAAGACCAAGAAACGAACACAACAAATTCTTGGTCTCAGTACTCTCTGGTCTCGGTCTGGTCTTGGCGTGGTCTTGACTACAACACTGCTACTAGTACTAGTAAATAAGTACTTGAGTAAAATAGTATGACATAAAAACTACACAAGAGGTGAGTAACTTCTTAAGGTGGAATTTTGTATAGCCTAATGCATTCAGGCAGGTGATTCATGAACAGGTAGTGGACACGAGGTAGTCGGTCGTAGTAACCAGGTAAATGCAGTATACACATGTACTGTATATTTTCAGGCTTATAGAAAAAAAGAAAAAAAAACTCGATGACACAAGATTTGCTTATTTGTCAGTTGTTTTGTTCTTTTTTATTAACTGACTTGATTATTTTTTTTTAATGTTTGCTCATTTTGTTGCTTATTACATTAGGCATTTGATACATTTATTTAAATGTTTAACAGATCCTGTGTATCACTCCTGAGCTCCAAAAGTGTCAAAAAAGTGCTTTTACAAAATGCAAAAAATGAACTGTTAAGACTGAGCTAGGATGCAACCTATGAGACCTAAGGTTAATGTACAGAATGACCCGACTGCTGGGGCTCATGCCCCTGGAGCAGGACATGGCAGGTTGACACCTGGGGCCCAGTGCCTGATATTTCGGGGCCAGGACAAACAGGGTGGAGCCAGACAGTGAAAATAAATAAATAATTGTTTAGTATGGGAGGTTCCCCATATTCCGGCTCTTACAGGTAGGGGAGTAGGCTCTAAGAACGGAAGAGTAATATGCCCATGTTCACTGTGGAGGGTATCCATATAAGTTGAAAAGCAAAGTGGGATTAGGAGAAGAGAAAAGTGTGACCTGAGGGTTGGGAGAAGGGTAAGAGGAGAGGTTAGGATTAGGCGAAGGGAAGGGAATGAGGTTAGGGTTAGGAGGAGGGGAAATGGTGAGGTTAGGGTCAGAGTAAAGGAACAGGGTGAGGTTGGGTTAAGGGGAAAGGATGAGGTTAGGATGAATAAATAAATAATAATCAGGCATGTCAAATGCATGGTGGGCTGCACAAGTCTCTACTGGTCTTTGTCTCCATCCAGTGAATAACAAAGGTGGTGCAAGTAGAGTCAGCTGGGATTGACAGAAAGTGGGGGAGACAGGGTACATAAAAGAAGAGCATGAAAGTGGAAGGTTAAAGTAAAAAAACAATCTTAAGAAGAGTAAAAGATAACTAAATGAATGACTGACTAACTAATACTAATATTAATTAAAAATAAAAAAAACGTGAATTGAAATTGTAAGACGTGTTGCACAAACCTATACTGGTCTTTGTCTCCATCAAGTGGCTAATAATGTAATGCAATGAGGGTCTGAAAATGAAACAATATAGAAAAAGTAAGTGAATGAGGCGGTAGAATACAAAAGAGAACAAAAGATGCTAGAAGGATTATACCATAAACATCATGAAATTGTCTTGGCTTGAAGGTCCCCAAAAGATTGATCCTTCCATACTAGGCTGCTGCTGGTCCATTGTACACTAAACTGCAAACCTGAAATGGGTTAGGGTTAGGGTTAGGAGATGTCTGGGTGTGTGTAGTCTAAGATAGGGGAGTGTGTAATCACCGGATTGGTTTGTGAATTATTTAGAGATGTAGTTGTTCAAACCAAGATGGCAGTTGCTGTTGCAGGAGTCCAATGGATGTGATCATCGGTTGAGAGCTCCCCCCCCCCCCCATCATGATTAATCCTTCTTTTTTACAGGGCTGAGGCAGTGCACTAGACCGGTGGAGGAACAAGTGTCCAGCTTCCACACACACAGACACACCTACACACCCTCATTCACTCATTCAGTTTTTACTCATGCTTATGCATGAGTAAAATACATACATACATACATGAATACATATACACACATACACACACATGTACTGTTTACACATACACTATTACATAGGTCTTCCATGTCCCTCAGAAACACACTCACATCTAATGGCCACCTGCTTAGACAAAATGGCTGCCAAATTCAGCACAATACTTTACATTCATACGCACAGCTTACACAACCTACACACACATGCACATCCACATACACACTCTTCACATATACTTAACCAGACACCAGATCCACAAACCAGATGCATCAGCAAATTGTATTTCAAACTTAATCAAGTTATCCATTACAAAGTACTCATTGATGATACCATATCCACACAGGTCTTTCCAGCTGGTATGTTGAGACAGGTCAATAGACTCAGATTTTTTCAAACCATCTACTGTACGCCCAACGTTGAGACCCAGAACAAAGTAAATGATAACACAATGCAGTGGATGCACAGAAATTTGATCATTCTACAGCAACACTATAAGTCTATCATTGCAGTCCTTTCAGACACACTGCAGAATCCACTAACCCTACAGAAAAGCGACAGGTTGGGCTAGGAAAAGGTACACTACTTGCCTAGCTTCTAATACAGTGTATGTTATGAACTACAGTCGATCGTCTCACCCAACACAGCCTTACACTCCAACTATGACCCCTCCAGATCCCCTGAGACAATGAGTCCTATAATAGGGGAGGAGGAATTCCCGCAGCTACCCAAACTGCAAGCCCCACATAAACTCTCTCCATATCTTGGACCTGAAATCACACTTTCAGAATACATAACCAATTGCACACAAAAACAGTTTAAACCAACTCACTTACTGGCTCAGGTTATAGACTCAAACTCCAGAGCCCAAGGGACCCCCAGCAGCCAATCCACAGAAATCTGAACCATAACCATCCTCATTCCCTATGGAAACCTTTAACCAGATTATACATTCTACCTCTACCCCCACCTTTCCAGTTTACAGAAAAACTCACTTCTGAGACAACCAAACCTCAACAACCATTGGGACAGCTGTTCCCCAATCAGTCTGGCAGCAGTGGAACCTCATGCTTCCACACCCCTAGCTCAGAGACCCAAACAGAAGCATCTAGTACCTGATCCTGACATCACAGATCCTCAACTACCACCAATTTTACTTATCAGACATAAAACAATTACCCCTTTTTTTACATTCCATTTGTTTTCCTACAATCTTCCACAACACAGGATAACAGTCAGCCACCTATTTCCCCAAGAACCATCACCTCCCCACACCAGGAGGAGCTGGGAGGTTGAGGCCAAGATACACACATGTTCCACAGCTAATCAGGTTGACAATAAAAATGTCCATCCATCCATTTTCCACTGCTTCTCTGCGGGGTTGGGTCATGGGGCAGCAGCTTAAGCAGGGAAACCTAGACTTCTCTCTCCCCGGCTACTTCGTCCAGCTCTTCTGGGGGGACCCCAAGGCATTCCCAGG
>JAQQAE010000697.1:0-30364 GCA_029823295.1 Pseudamia nigra
TATCTGAAATGGAATGCATGAAATTAGTTCTAAAAATGATTTAAAATGTATTCTTACCTTGGCTTATGACTTGGTAGAGTGTCTGTGGACACTGCACATGTCCATAACTGTAAACAACACCAAGGCTGCTGCCCGCCGGCGGCCCAACAGCGGCACACGCCCGACAGCGGGACACGACACGCTCCCGTCACGACGTGACACGGTCAGATGCTGAGGACCATGCTGACTGGTGTGGTCAGAAAATTACAACCAGCCAAGTGCTCACAGGTGAAATGTCCTGATGACACTGAAATAGGCTCAGTTTGCTTTTGATGCATCTACTCAGTAGCTGTTACTGTTGCATAACCCTAATGAGTGAAGTGAACCGGGCTGAAGTTAACCATACATAAATTAACAGGTTTGAAAAAAGTAGGTGCTCGAGGCAGCTCTGTCTGAACCTCTGCAATATTTTGGACACGGGTAAAAAGACTGACCATCCTCTTACTGTTGCAGAGAGCCACAGCTTTGTTCAGTAACAAATACCCCTCGATAGTTCACACAACAAGATGTCTCTGTATATGAAATAGCCTGCCTTGTTGGTGTTTCTGCACTTTTAAATTAGACAGAATTATGGATTTCTGCTTTCTGTAGGTCAGGTCAGCTGCACTTTGGCTCTGTAAGCAAATGGTTCTCTGGTGTGGCTTGAAAAATTAACACCCAATCAATAACTGGAAAGCCTTTACTCACCCTCTGCCAAGATAACAAACAATCATCTCAGCGACTGCCTCTTACTTAGCTCATCCTCAGGGAATCCCAGTATTGATCCTATTTAGTTCTGTCAGTAACAAATGCCAATGTTTTCCATACTATGATGTTAACAATTAGGTGAGTCACCCGAGTCAGTATTTGCAGTAGATTTAATGTCTTCCCCAGACTGCACTCATTTTAATAAGCCTACTTCTGTGCGATATGTTTAAATGAAAATTATTGATAAAAATGAAACGTTAACCTGAGAAAATTGCAGTTATGTATTTGTAAAAGTATGTAGCGAGTGAAGCACATCTATGGGACCCATTCACAAGGTTCACATTGTCATAAGACTTTAAAGTTAGATACATTAAGCATTTTCATTGAATTGAATTGAAAGAACTTTTTTTAGCCCTTTTAGGGTAGTTCATTTGACCAGTTCATAGGTAAGAAAGATCAAATCAGTAAGATGTCTTCAGTCTTCTCAGTCTTCAGTCTTCCTTCAGCTCTGGTGTTGAACAGTCTGATGAGGGTGGCAATGAAGGCTCTCCTTTAACGTTCAGTCCTGCAGCGTAGTGATGTTAGTCATCCACTGCAGCTGCTCCTCTATTGGGACAAAATAAGGTAGTGTGCAGCACCTGTTCACCACAGCCCCCAGTGAAGCCAGGAAGCTCCTGTCACCTAACTACGTAACTAGCTAACTGCAGTTCAAAGTCAGACTACAGTTTTCATTTCAGAAACCTCTGTGGAGATCTGTAAAAAGTTAATAATATTTAGCATTGTTATGAAGCATGGGCAAACAGCTATCACACTGTGTGCCTCCAGCATCTGCAGTCAAGTATAACTGTTATTAGATGCATTATACATGTATACATAGTGTATTTGTATAGTGTGCAAATTTCATAAAGTAAGGGCGACTGTCCCCCTTCCCCATTTTTCCGCTGGTCCCACTCACAAAACATGCATGCCTGCACAAACGAGATCACATGACCATACCACATATTCATATTTAATGACTTTGTGGCTAATGTTTGAGTTGTTTTTGGTCACATGCAGTCTTCTAATGTTTTTTTTTCATTATGTAAGGCAGTGATTTTCACCGCCCGCCTGCAGGCAGCAGGAGAAAAGGTTTATATATCAGATATATTTTGTGTCCTTGTGCTTGTATTCATGTATATGCAAATGTACTGTGCCATGGCCCACCTCTTCCAACTGTGCCATGGAAGTAAGTATTCCATTTTTTTACCTTTTTCAGTAGGGCTCTATGAAAACTCATGCTGAGACTCTGACGTGGGACTGTAATTTGATTGATTTTCAAGGAAAATACACATTACGCATTTAAGAAATATCAAGTCAAATGCACAAACTAGCCTAAAAGCACAAATGCAAAATACAAGAACTTCAAAATATACAAAAGTTATTTGTGATTTTTTTTTCTTGAGTGTTTTACAAAGTGACTGCCACTCGGCAACAGAGGTTGTTTTTCATTTCTGCAAATTAGATCACCCTGAAACCTCTTAAATATGCACCATTAAATTGCAATTATATACTCTTTTACGTTTATATAATTTCACAGGATGATGCTGTGATTAAAATTGCAATGTGATTAACTGTGCTGGCAAGTTTTGAGTGTACATTGAGGTTGTCACATAGCACTATAATAGTAAGTGTAAATATGGAAGTGTGAGATTTGAGACAGTGACAGTTTTAATTTCAGTGTAAAATCAGTAGTTAGAAGAGAGATGACTAGTTTTGTGGTCGTCTGACGTCATTGTTCCAAATATATCTTGTCTGTATATGTTGCTTTAAGTAATGTAAAGCTACAATTAAAAGCTCGACAGACACAGCAGCAGTAGGTACTGGAGAGAGGCTGAAGCAGAGATATTACTGCGATGCCATTCCAGCCAAACAATTCATTTTGGTTTCTACAAGTGGCTTGTGGTAGTTGTATTTCTTCCATTGTTGATACTGTCTTACAGGTGTACAGTATGTCTCGTTTCTGTTGATACTCCATATTCGCCAGCTGCTGGTTTTACTCTCATACTTTTGACCCATGTTGGCAAGGTTGGCATTTTTGTGTGCATGCACGTGTAGCTGTGATTTTTCCTTATACTGTATGTTGCTTTGCGACTGTGCTAATGCCCTATTTAACAGCAGCGTAAGAGGACATGTGGAAGGCACATCTGTCCGCTGATTCAGGGCACACACGTGGATCCGTCATAAAAATGCTGCTTGACCTCAATCGAGGCATCGCAGAAACAACACAGAGCAAAAAATGTATGTGTAGAAGAGCAGGGCATGTTAACTGTACCAAACCTGTCCTAAAAAATACAAATAGCACAAAAGGATCAACTCTACTCTCTACATTTGCTTGAAAATGGTAAAAAAGTTTTAAACCTGCCAAATTTCCCTGACTAAAAGACTGATTCTGCAGGCTGTGCTGTAGGTTCAATGTGGTGTTTTAATACATTATTTTGGAGTCAAAACGACAAAACAAATTAACCGTCGAAGGCAGTGGGTTTATAAGGATTAAATCACTGCCTCGTATGTGTGTAATAGACCTATATGATGGCATCAGGTTGACCTGTTGATGAATGAATGAATGAACTCTGGTGAAGTCTGACTTAGATAGTCAGTTTGGGACTTTTGTATTGGTTTTACCACTTAAAAAAAGGCCTGTCTGATAAAAATATCAATATCCATTGTGCAATCTCTTCTCTGCAGTGAAAGGGCCCTTAAATCTGCAAAATTTCCCATATTAAAAGGCTGATTCTGCAGCCTGTGTTGTAGTTTCACTGTGGTGTTTTAATACATCATTTTGGATTCAAATCGCCAAAACAAAAGGCAGCGGGTTTACAATGTTATTTCACTGCACTTATATGTGTGTAAGGCTGGCTGCACATAAAGAATTGCGACTCACCCTGTACAAACCCAACCGGAAATCTACTTGATGTGCGATGGTTCCCGACCCAGATTTTTCAGTCTCGATGACGTCTCAACAGAAATTGTGCAGATTTCAGTCTCAGCGATGTGCAGCGGTCACGACGAGTTTGCGACTTTTATAATGGTTGAGCATGTAGACAATAGGTGGCACGACAAAATCAGTGCAATCAATGTTCACTGTCGATAGGTGGCACCAGTTACCAGGCATGAGTTGTGGTGGCAATTGGCAGCTGTGTGCAAGGTACGTTCAATTGTTTGTACCAGACGACCGGACTTGTAGAGTCGAGTTGGGATCAGTCTGGATTCTCGATGTGCGTTCAGCTTAATAAATAATTGTGATGACATCAGGAATGACAGGTGGGCTGTTCAACCCTTATTAAACAGATTTCAAGACAAGAAGTGGCAAAATAAGCTGTTTTCACTTGTTATATGTACAAGAAATTACCTGCCGTTTTATTCTCAGATGTTAAGATTTTGATCATTTAAATAAAATGAATGACAGATTTGGTTAGCAAATAGAGTATATAAGGTCATATCATTTGCTCTTATTAGACACACAGTTTTCAGATCCTGTGTGTGTGAAAACGATAAATTAGCCTCATCTTGCCTCACCTCCCGTGGCTATCACAGACTGATAATGGACCGACTCTCTAAAGGGTTGTAAGTGTGGGCCATTAAACCAACACATAGCACTGTGGCTCAGCAGCAGTCTCACTCAGAAGCTATTTATTTGGGAGAGTCTATTTGTTGTTCTGCTCCCTGAGCAACTGTAAAGACTGCAGTATGATGGTGGAGTGGAGCCAATTTTCCCGATGCCCTCATTCTGCAGCCACTTTATATTACCAGGGAGGATACCCTTTTAAGAAACATAGAGGGGCTGTCACATCAATCTGTTCAGCAGACACATTAAGGGAAAAACCTGATGCGAGATGTGTTTTCTAGGGTGAAAATGCTCCAGGTCAGAAGGCAAGGTGCATTAAAGTTAAGACTGGAACTGGAGTTTGTAATGTTTAATTTATTCTGTGGCAAAATATCTTGGCCTGATCATGTTTCATTGCAAAGAAACTCAGAATTAATAGTAAACTAACAAAATGGACAAAATATTTAACTGCGGAATCAAGAAAATGGACAAAAAAAGAATAAAACAATGAACAAAATGAAGAAAAAAGAACAAAGCACCACAAAAATTAGCCAATTTAGAAGCAAAATGAACAAAATAATCAGGGAAATAAAGAAGTACGAACAAAGTATACTGTAGTGCAAAATTTAGAAGAATTTTTAAAAGAAATCAAAATGAACAAAAGTGAACATGGTAAAAAAAACAAACTGAGACAAAAATGATAAAAGTAAGAAGCAAAATAAAGAAAATGAATAAATCTTTAAAAACTAAGAAGCAAAAAGAACAATGAAAATATCAAGAAAAGGAAAATTGTAATAGTAGTTACTGTGCTTTGCCTTTGTAGGGTAATACTGGACAGGTCACTGATGAAAGTTAAAATGACGTGTATTGCTCACTAGCACCTTCACCATCATGATATCTCAACCAAATGATCACTCATGGGACATTTTGGTCAGACTAGACTCAGCTTTCCACCAGCAGTGTCAAAAACACCAAATGAGGACATGTCTTCGATCAGACTGGATCAGGCTCAATGATTCTAGGATTAATGCTGAGCTGCACCGAAGCTGGTCAGGTGGGCTGTGCTGGCCCAACACCTTAATAAGACATACAGTAAGATGCCTTTTCTTAAATTGGTCATGTTTATACACATTTTCAACAGCTTTCAAAAGAAACTCACTATGAGATATGCATACGTTTAGTTATCACTGGTGAGATGACTTCTTGTGGTATTCACTATTTCAACTCTTTAAAGCAAGGCTCTCTACAGTATATGATGTTTTTTGTAGCCAGTAAATGTAATATAGACTGTTGCCCACAAAGTTGGAATAAAATATTTTTTACCTCTTCTCATAAAATGATTGTGACAATGTGACTTATTCTTGATAAAATGTATATCTTTGAAAAACTGTATTGATCATTCTCTTACAAAGGTGATTACTGATGTGTATAAATAGTAATAAAAGGCTGAATGTGTTTGAAAACAAATTATTCCAACTTTATGGGCAAAGGAGTACTAATATATATTTAGTATACCTACCTTTATCCTCTCAGTTACCTAAGCCAGTATCTCACTGGCCTACGACAACTGGTGACGAGTTTTAGATACAAAAATTGCAAGTAAATACACAAATTAGTGGAATCAAACTGAATTGGTACTTAAGACACATTTGCATACGTCACATTAATGTTGCACATATGTTGCACAACCCCCCAGTGAAATTTGGGCCAAAATGTTCCTGCATACATGTATGCATATTGCGTGACTGTTGCAAGAAATACGAACAACATACACGTCAACGAAATTGCAACGCAACTGTTGTGCCATGGCTGTGCGAATGTCACTCACATGGCAAGTAGCAGTTACTCAGCAGTTATGTGTGACAATTAAGAAATGGGACAGTATGGGAAATAGCAGGTCAAATAAAGGTGTGTTTTTAAAAATGTATGAACTTGCATTTCATTGTAGATATTGTGGACAATATTTTTAAGTTCTACCCCATACTGATTTTGGCATAAAGTGTATTCATTTTTGTTCATATGTATAGTCATTGTAAACTAATAAGAAAATAAAACATCAATAAACAACAATAAAACAAGACATCAAATCCAATGCCCCTAAAACTTTTGCACAGCGCTGTTTTTCATGTTTTGTCTGGTCAGTTTCATTTTATTAGATAATGCACAAGCATTTAGAAAATTTGCTACCACTACTTGAACGGAAACAGTTTCGGCAATGGCAATTAAGGCTAAAAATGAGCTCAAATCATTATAAAACAAGGTCATTTTTAACAGCTGATTTTAAACACGATTTGTTTCCAAAGGAGCATGTGTGGAATGCTTTAGATGTGCAGTGTGCATTATCAATTTAACGTTAAATACACAGAAACCTTGTGAAATCCTCAAAAATAAAGTTTCTCTAACGCAGGTAATAATGAACTGGCCATTACCACTCAGGTGTGTCATATTGTCACCGCTGCCTGTGATGTGTGCATTGAACACTGTGTAACGTGATGACCATAGCGTATCACATTACACGTAGTACTATTATGCGAGTATTATTATTTTTTATCTAACTGCAGAATTTCTAACTGACTTTTTCACCAAATCATGCAGTTGATTTCCATCCTAATGAGACGCTGCAGACGGAAGGTGTGTATTTACACACTGGTGTTATTTCCCTGGTTTTCATCCCCTGCAGCTTCAACTTTAGTGGCATAAAATGTGCAGTGTCTTCACTTAGTCATGCACATACCTACACATGGATCCTGACAGAACAGGTGCAGACTTGCAAAGAGGAAGAGATTCCACTGGAGCAAGACCCACAACATACACAGCAAACAGAGACAGAAAATATGTGATGCAAACACTCTACGCCACCCAATCACATGCTCTCGAACACTTGCGCAAGGAGGCAAAAAGATGTTCCTCTTTAATCATCTGCATTCCTTCACACGTTTTTCCTCCCTCGTTGTGCTGCCGGGATTGGATTGGCACACTTTAACTCGCTCAGCCCAGTGCAAATCTGTGCGACAGAGGGAGAAATACGGAGAGCTGGAGCACGCGGAGGGGTGGAAAACAGGCTATTCTGTGATTCAGTCACATGGGCATCCACGAGAGGCAGAGAGGCTGGATGTTAGTTCAGCTCAGCTGTAAACACATAGTGAAACAGTGAAGATGCCGGTGAAGTGTTCTGGTTAGCTGTTACAGGCATGGCTTGTTTCTTGGCACCTCAGAGTTACATTTTTGACGTCAGAGTCTAACAGTACGACATGATTTACTGTAAATGAGTGACTTTACCCGTCAAATATCCTGCTGGCCTTCATGTCAGTCCTTGGTGCCAACAAAGAAGTAGCGCAGCTCTTTGGCGCAATTTGCCACGGTGCAATTATGATTTCATCTGATCGGACACATTGTGTGAAATAGGGCTGCCCAATTTGGTGAAAAAGTTACATCGTGATATTGTGGCTCATTTTTGATTTGCATTTTTAGTCAGCTCACATAGTTGTCCAGCCAAGCACACGCATCACCTCATTTTGAGATACAATATTAAACATTAAAAGAAAACCTTCAAAGAATATATATACAAGTTTTGACTTTCTTCTTGCATTTTCTGCTTTACTAACCCTATCACCATACAACAGTTTGTTTTTTAACATTCCTACAAATAAGATCCCCTAAAACCTCCTAAACCTGAACATTTAAATTAATTTAAATTGCTTTTGTGATGATATAAATACACATGTGATTAACTCTGCAGCCTTAGTGCAAATGCAGTGGCCCATGACTGTGTGTTTTCACACTGACTTGACTCCATCATGTTCATATATTGTACCGTGATGATGAAAAAACAGCTCTGCACTGCATCACTGGTTTTCTCAGTTGATTACAACTTATCATAACGACTACAACACGGCCAGAGTATTTTTGTGTATATTTTACTAAATCGATGACAATTCTGTTGGAGACTTAGAGGAACAAGTTTGATTCTCAAGTAGGTCATTGTCTTCTGTTTCTGAATTAGATTCTGACTCTGGTGCCTCATATATTTGTGGCTGTAGAAGTTCAACAAAGGTGCTGGACAGAATAAGCATTTTGTAGGTTATAGTTGATGATGTCATGATGAACACAAAAGAGAGGCTGCACATTTCCCACTGCTGCTTGTAATGCCAGCACCTTGAACAGACACATCCCCAGAGCAGACAACAGTATATATATTTCAAACTTTTTAATCCTTGCAACTCCTTTTGTTAGGTAATTAGTAGCATCTTAGAACACATATTTAGTACTATTTTACGCATATTTTTAGGGGTTGGATACTGTGAAAATATAAATGTGCTCAGTACAGTCAGTCCTTAGAAATTGATATTACCAGATGGCCAATCGTGAAATCAAGTCGTTTTGAATTTTAGTAACTTGTGATAGTAACATGTTGCAAAAATTCGTAGACAAGCTAAAATACATTAGCATCACACCAGTAGCAATGTGCATTTTAAAACTTAATATTTAAATTTAAAAAACAAGTTGTAAGCAATAATATTTGAGCTAAAGTTATCCCTGCTGCTTGAGCAAATTATTCATGCAAAGTACATTATTATGTGTTTTCAGTAGCCTCGTGTCAGAATATGATCCCAGGTCATCTTGGGAATAATCTGCAGTGTTTCTTGGTTCAATGTAGAACATTTCACGGTGAAATCAGAGCATGAGCAAGTGTGAATCCACAAGTCGGCACAGAGCTGTCTGTGTGGAGTTTGCAGATTCTTCCTATGTCTCTGTGGGTTTCCTCCAGATATTCCAGTCCCCCTCCCTCCTCCCTCATTAAAAACATGTACATGTGCAATATCTTGTGTGCGTGGGCGCCATCGCATGGCAGCCATTAATGGATCCCCTACAGCACAGGTGTCAAACTCATGCCATGGAGGGTTTTCTCTCCAACCAGTCACTAAAGCAGGTGATTAGCTACTCTCCTCAATTTGAAGGAATGCTGATCAGTGAATGCTGATCAGTGCTTTCATGACTGGTTGGACAGAAAACCTGCATGGTCTCGGCCCTCCATGGCATGAGTATGACACCACTGCCCTACAGGGATAAATAATGGTGTACTCAAATTGGAATCTCTAATTTCCTAGTTGGAAACTTAGACTGGAACGCCCTTTCAAGTCAGAATTCCAACTTGGAAAGTTGGAGCAACCCCACCGACCTCGACTTAGCAACTCAATATGGCTACCACTTAAAACAACTGAATTAACGGCGCTACTTTCCATTGTATTTGTTTTATATTATGTCAGTCATACATACAGTAATGTACAATTTTTTTCATTGCAAGTTACTGTGCTGTTTGTATGTGCAAAATACAACATACAGATGTTATCAGGTAGGGTGCACATGTGTTTGGAAGTTGCCTATGCTCCAACTGATGTTCCAATATGCTTCCAAGTTTTGAGATAACTAGAGCGCACCATAATGTTCCATTAAAAAAAATCTTATCAATACATTCATTTTGTCAACACACCTACAGAAATCTTGTAGGCAGTCTTGTGATACATGTGCTCAGTACGGGTAAGTATGGAGATATGGGACCTTTAAGTCTATAAGGAGAAAACGAATAAAGACAGTATGTCAAATTAAATGAAAGTAATGCACCATGGAATAATTTATCATGACTTGCTAAATCAATTCAGTGAAAATCTTCCATGGTACCTTTGAAAATGAAAAGGACAAATATAATTGGTCGTATGATAAAACATGTTTCTGTCACTGGCCTGTGAAAACCTCTGAAGGTGTCATCATCGACCAGTGGTCTTCATATCCTCATGTCTTTATTCACCATGGTCCAACTGTGTTGCTGGCTTTGTGAACGTTTCTACATATATTCCTGCGTCTAAGGGGTCGACGGGGCTCTTGCTTGTGATTGTAACAGAGAGGGAACTAATCAGCCTCGCTCTTGAAGCCCTCTCTCATCCCTCTCTCATCCCCTCCTTCCATCTTTTTCCACTCATTCATTTGCTCATTTCACATTCCCTCCATCCAGCCCTCCTTAGCCCTCCATCCCTTATTATGCTGAGTGTTATGCATCTATAATTATGCATCTATTTCAGGCCTTTCTGGCGAAAACATAACTCTGATTGCCTTTCCCCGCTCTGAATACATCCTGTTATTAGGCTAAAATTGATCACAACATAGCACATGTATGACAGCTGCACTTGTAAGATTTGGTTCCGGGCGTGGTGTTCGATAGATATCTGTGGAATGTTTTATTGTGCTTCATATTACCACTGTTGAGTCAAGGATCCTGGACCTGTACCAGCTACAGAAAATAAAGGTGTCAACAGAGCCTTAAAATATCTAAACTTTATTCTGTGATATTTTAAGTGTTATATTTGAATTGATCGGGCCTGATTTGCCACACAAATTTATTTAAAGTCCATTTTTCTGAGATTTTGTAAAGTTTACAGAATAGTTTGTTACATTTTTTGTCGGTTTGTGCATTCATTGGTCAATTTATGGATTATTTGGTTAATTTTTTTGGTCTGTCTGTGGGCTCTTTGAGTCATTTTTGATTATAATTTTTTATTATTAATATCTGGATCATTTTTGTTAATTTTGTTGTTTTTTTTATCTTTTTTTCGTTAATATTTTTGTCACTTGTTTTTTTCAGCATTTTTGATTAATTTGTTGCTCATTTCCATCATTTCTCTTCACTTTATTTTTTTTTCATTTTTTTGCTAATGTTGTTAAACCTTTTTTCATTTTGTTAATGCTTTTCATCATTTTTGTTCTTTTTTTGTTGTTAATTTTCATAATTCTTGTCCATTTATTTATAATATTCATCATTTTTGTCCATTTTGTTGATAATTTTCATAATTTCTGTCCATTTTACTGATGTTTGCAACATGAAATCAAAATAAGCAGAATAAATGCAGTCTTTAATTTTAAACATTATTATATTCAAACAGTGACAAGCATAAAAAGAAAATGGAGATATTGATACTCTTGTTGAACTACAGTACCTAAAAATCTGTGTTAAATTTGGTTAGAAAGCATAAAATATCCAGTCTCTGCAGACACCCTGATACTATTAACTTTCTTTTCCACATTCCAATTCAAACTGAAATATGTTTGTTTCTATGCAGGTTTATATGTTTTTGTCTTTATCTGACGTGCAGACAGTGAAAATAAACGTGCACGCTGTCGGCAGGACTTTGTGCCCTTGTAACTCTGCTCCAGCTCCTCTGGCTGACAGCTCCATACTTGTGTTTGACACTGTTATTACATAATGTTGGAGTGCCAGGTCCTTCCTCCGGGATTCATCTTTGTCACTGACGGCGCTAATGATGCTGAGTAATGGACGCATTCCGACTCACGCAGAGACTAACGCAGCCATCTCTGTCTCTTTGTCTTTTGTCACAGACGCAGCTGCGAAGAAAGCCTTCATCACAGAGGTGAGCCTCCATCCGTTTCCTCATCCTTCACATCAAGGGTTTGTTTGAACGTCGGGGGAGTTTTGTGCCTCTGAATCCTCCTGGAAATTCTGAGCATCAGACACGTTATTTTCTGTGTCCTGGAGAATTGTTAATGCGTCAGTTTGTGGCTTTACTGCATGAGGGGAAAAAAATGAGTGGATGTAAACGCATGAAAAAAACAAGCAACGAAATGAACTAAATAAATGATCCACAAAATGAACAGAAATTATAAAAATGGAGAAAATGAAGAAGAAAATAATGAAAATGTATTAGAAAATGAAGAAAATAATGAACGAAATGAGCAAAAGGGAATAAAAAAATGACAAAACAAAAAAACACTTGAATAAAATAAATAAAACAAAAAATGGATCAGAAAACAAGAAAATCAGCAAAAGTGAACATACTAAGCAAGAAAATGACCACAAATGAACAATCTGTTCAAACAAATTAACAAAATAAACCACAGAATTTACCCAAAATGAACAAAATAATCCATATAATTACCAAAACAATCAACAATTTGAAGTAAACAGTCCACAAAATGAGCTGAGAAGAAAAAAATAGCTAGGAAAATCAAGAAAATAATTAACATAATACCGTAAGTAGCGAATACAAAACGAGAAAACTAACAAAACTTCAATGAAGTAAGCAAAAAGATCAACATCATCCATTAAATGAATGGAAAGGTTGGGGAAAAAAAGAAACAAAATATGAAAATTAGCAAAAGTGAACAAACTGAGCAAGGAAATGACCATAAATGAACATGCTAACCATGAAAATGAGCAAAATAAGCAACAGAATTAACCCAGAATAAACAAATATTCATTATAATTAACAAAACAAACAACAGTTTGAACAAAACAGTCCACAAAATGAGCATAAATGAGCAAAAGGCGATGAGAAAACTAACTTGGCACAAATTAACAAAACTGGCAAAAGTGAACTAACTACTGTAAATAAGAAAGTAATCATAAATTATCAATATAATGGAGAAAAATGAAGAAAATAGGCCACTGAATTAATCAAAAATTATCAAAACAATCACTATATTTGACAAAATAATTAACAATTTTAACAAAACACACCACAGAAATGAGTAAAATAGTTAAGAAAATCAACAATGAGCAAAAGTGGACAAAAGTGAAAAATATGAAAAGAAAAATGAGTAGAAATAAAGAAAACATTTACAAAATTAACAAACTTTGCAGAAAAGGAAAAATAATTAATAATAAAACACATAATCACCGAAGTCATCCATACAATAGAAACAGACATTAATTTTACAAAACTAACAAAAATAATCAGAACATGAGCAACAATTCAAAGCTCAAGCTATTTGACAGTGAACAATTGGATCAGGAAAATGAACAGTATAAGAAATAAAATGAATCAAATGAAACAAAAAGGAGTTAAAAAAAAACAGAAAATAGGCTTGAATTAAGTAATAAAATAATTTTCAATTCAGTTTTATTTGTATAGTGCCAATCATAATCACTGATTATCTCTAGGCACTTCACAATTTGAGGCCGAGACCTCAAGACTATACAGAGAGTAAACCCAACAGAACCAAGGCAAGCCAAGGGCGACACGGGGGAGGAAAACCTTCCTTAAAACAACCAAAAATGACCAAAGTAATTCACCAGTGAACAAAAGTAAACAGGGAAATGAACAAAAACCTCTTTGCTATAGATCCCAAATATATGCATATCATGTGACTTTACCAACTACTGAAATTAAAACAGTTCTTCCTGAAATCTACACCTGCTGCTCCACATCAGTATTTATCAGTGCCCCCATTTACAAGAAAACCTCATTAACCCACCGCTCCTTGGTTTCATTAGTAGATTTTCTGGTCAATTATTTTTTGACATAAAAGGTGAAACAAATTGTAGTTGATCAAAGTAATTAAACATCATTCTAGCGTGTCAGTGACTTCAGTTGCCTCCTAATTTTTCAGAGACACCTTGTTCATCTGCCTCTTGAGCTGCCAGACATAACATAGTGTTCAGTAAAAGAACGTTCATTCATTCTAAACCTTTCGTGCATTAATTATTTTTAAAAAATGGGGATATGGCATTTCCAGCCTACATCCAAAAAATCTTTAAAATATTGTCAATTTGCTCCCTATTTCATTCTTTTTTCAGATTTTATTTACTTTTTCTTTGTTCTGGTTTGTTTATTTTTCTTCTTTTGGCCTCTAATTTGGATCATATTCTTAATTAGTTTGTTCACTTTGCTTGTTATTTTCTTCTAATTTCATTTATTTTTCTAAATTTTTTGATTACTTTGTTCATTTTTCTTCTTTTTGCTTCTAATTTGGTTCATTTTCTTGACTGTATTGCCCATTCAGCGTCTCATTTTGCTCACTATTCTTCTAATGTTGTTCATTTTTTTTCTTCATTTTGTTCTCCAAACCACACCCACACGCCCATTTCACATGAAGACAGAAAAACGAAAATGTAAAAGTAACGCTAACACATGGTTCTACTTTCCCCATTTTAAAGTTTGAGTTCAGCTGAAAAATGAGAAACGTCTTATTTTATTTTTGTATTTTAAAGTGAAAAGTTGAAAATGAAGACGAATGACAAAATCAGTAAAAATTAACAAAACAACAACAAAATGTGGAGAGATTAACAAAGAATTCATTTACAAACACAGCATCAACAAAATCATCAAATTAACCTATAAAACAAACAGAAATAAATTAAAAATGAACAGAGTCACCAGGAAAATCAACAGAAGTGAACCAAAATGAACAATCTGAAAAGTAAAATGAACAAAATAAGGCCACAAAAGTAACCAAAGTGGGGTAAAAGGAGTAGGAAACTGAACAAAATAGTTAAAAGGCATGAACTAAATAATAAAACATCCAAAATTTACCAAAGTAATTCAACAGTGAACAACAGTGAACCCAGAAATGGACAAACATATCATTTTTATAGACCCAAAACAAGATGATTTTCGTGACGAATATGGATGGCACAGAGGGTACATAAATCTGATGTTGACATTTCATTTACTCTCTAAATCTAATTATTTTACACATTGCTCAGTCTGATCTAATGTGACACAGTGATATTTAGGTGAAGGAGATAAAGTTCCACTAATTAAAACAAGCAAACCATACAGCATCAAAATGAACACCTTGTCTGTTCAGTCGAAATCAATTTATAACATCAAAGTTCAGAATGAGTCTCATGTGAGGATGCTGTGTCTCTGTAGCTCTTTTCATATTTAAATAAATGCTGTTAATGAACAGGTGCACACCCTGTTGTCCACATAATAGGACTTGCTCTCTTTTGTTTCATCAGATGCCGTCGTCCTCAGGTCAGCCGGGTCAGGGAAAGAAGATCGGCCACAGAGGGGTGGACGCGTCAGGGGAAACGACTTACAAAAAGGTAATTTATATCTGTTCAGTGATGGAGTTTCTGTGTTTAAGCATGTAGAGGACCTGTGGTTACGAGCTCCAAGCAGCAAGATTCTGTGCTGTTTATTATAATATATAACATCTCAGTACAGCAGTTTTTTTCCCACATCTTTTTTTATCAAGTTTTCACAGTGTCACAGGAGAGTATCTGTGAAGTGTCTGCAGCTTTTTCCCTGCATTCACTCACCCACCCTTCTGATTCCTGTGCATTTGTGGCCATCACAAACAAACAAGCAGACAAACACAAAGGAGTTATCAGAGCGTAGTATGTCAGGGGTCTTAGCTTTCTGACTGTGTAAAACTTCACTAAACATTGCCAAACAACTTCAGTGTATCAATGTGGGTTTAACTGAAAATAATGGAGCAAAAAGTTAAAGATGGAGCACCAGATCACTTACCAGAGGGTCCAAATAGAACGTGTGAGACCATGATGACTCATGGCAAATATTTATTCCCTTAGTATTTTCAGACAGTTCAGTGTAACTCTATGGGAGTAAGGACTTTTTGCAGCCCAGTGAATGGCGCCCCAGCAGCCAACGCTGGTATTGCAACTATAAGTTACTCCTGCATTGGCCTCACTGCCCAAATTATTGCTTTAGTCTGACTAAAACCAGACTTTAAAATGCATGTAAACATGTTAGCCCAACTGAAATCGATCTTGTTCTGCTCACGCACTAGAGCCGTGCGCCAAATCCTGACCCGGAAATCGTACAGCATGCAAAAGGTAAACCCGAAGAGCAGTAGCCGTATTGCTCTACTCCATGAGCATATGGAGATTTTGTCTGCCCTCTTTTCACACCATAACATCAAGCTATGTATAAATTTGCAATGTTTTCCATTGTCATGCCAGTATTTATATGGGTTTCTATCTCTGTAACTCGCTATTGACTGTTGTTGTGGTCTGTGACACCGTCGGTCAACCAGAAATGGCCCAATACTATATCAATAAAATAAATACCTCAATTCTAATAAATCAGTGAAACTCCTGTGCATGTATACTGGGACAAAGACAATAGTTGCATTTAAAGGGCTTAATCTAAGCTGACTCAGCTGTTCATGTAAACACATTGATTGTCTTTGAGTCTGAACAAACATCATGAACAGACACATTTACAGCTGATCGGACTTGATCACGTAGTCAGAGTGGATGTTAATGCAAGATATGAACAGACCCTTAGATCCCTGTAGGCAGCAGGAGGTGTGTTTCCATTCAAACAATGTACCATCAATACATCGTCTGGCCAAACAAGTAGTAAAGTCAGTGACACTGTGTTGTAATGGGCATGTGTTCAGTTGTGGGGGGAGCAAACAAGGGTTATAAGGGTGGGTTGTACTTATACAAAAACATAAGTACTTAGTCAACTGCAGATGGTTGTATCTGTCACAGGTGTCATTTCTATTTGGAAATATTTTAGCCAGTGTTGTGTAATACTCTCTGTAGACCGCTGCAGACCGCAATACTAGTGATGTCACCCGACTTGCAGTGAGACATATCGATACCCAGATCATGCTCCCACACTTCTTTGACATAGCCTGCAGTATCATAATTCAAGGACTCTATCTTATCACAAATAATGGATGGCAACCGCTTTGGATTTAAATAAAGACTGAAAACTGGAGTATGCTAGAGAAGTGGGGGAACTGCATTTGAATAAAACCCTTATTAAGAAAAGCAAACAGCAAGTATTGGGAAGATTTTATTCATCACTCTCTGCATCCTGTGACTGTTTACCATTAAGTCTAAGTCTAATTTTAATTCTGTGTCCTCACCCCCCTGTCAGACCACATCCTCAGCATTGAAAGGTGCCATCCAGCTGGGCATCGGTTACACAGTGGGCAACTTGAGCTCGAAGCCTGAGAGAGACGTGTTGATGCAGGACTTCTACGTGGTGGAGAGCATCTTTTTCCCCAGGTCTGAACTCTGAATATTACATTGCAGTGCATTTGATACAGATAATAGAGTGTTACTGTCTGCTGTTGAAGTGCACTTTGTAGAGTATATAATTCACTACCCATTTAACATAAACTGGACAAAAGCAAGGATGTGATTATCATCTACTAATTTGCCCTGATATTGTTTCATCCTAGTGAAGGCAGCAACCTGACTCCAGCTCACCATTTCCCAGACTTTCGCTTTAAAACATATGCTCCTGTGGCCTTCCGCTACTTCAGAGAACTTTTTGGCATCAGGCCGGATGACTATCTGGTAAGGTTCCTACTGATAGTTACACTTTATATGCCCCAAAACACCTTAAAGTCTTAAAAGATGTTAAGAACATTGCAGAAAAATGTCATTCAGAATAACCCATTGAGGATGAGAGGCAGGGTTTTACCTGGCAATTTCAGACTTAGGCACAACATTTGTACACAGGCTGTACTGTAAGTCAAGGAAAGAAAAAGAACAGTGTTTTGTTTTTTTGAAATAATCTTTTTGAAAGTGGGGATCGTCTACTCTTCACTAAAAAAGAATGTGTTTATTTCATCAAAAAGCAGACAAGTTTTGCAGTTAGAGTGAAGATAAAGACAAATGAAAGCGAAATGAGACCATATCAGATGAGATGGGAGAGGAGAAGAGACAGAGGAGGAGACGAGACGAGACAGAGGAGGTGAGGAGAGGAAACCGAGGAGGATGAGAAGAGAAGAGCCAGAGGAGGACAGGAGAGGAGATTTTTTGATTCTCAGAGAAACTCAGTCATCCTGTTTCTCAGAATGAAATGAGTCATAAGTACTTTATTTACAAAACAAACAAGGTAGTAATTAGAAAGATTCACTCACGGGCCACTTCATTAGGTAAATCATCAAATCACATGGCAGCAGTTTGTTGCATTTTGGCGTGTAGACACAGTCAAGACGACCTTCTGAAGTTTAAACTGAGCATGAGAATGTGGAAGTGAGGTGATTTTCATGACTTTGAACATGGCACGGTTGTTGTTTTTCACATGGGCTAGTCTGAGTGTTTCACAAACTGCTGCTCTACTGGGATTTTCACATCCAACCATGTCTAGGGTTTAAAAAAATGCTGTGCAAAAGACAAACTATCCAATGAGCAAGTGTTTTCTGGATGAAAATCCCAGTTGATGCCAAAAGTTATGAGTGAGTGGCCGGACTGCTTTGACCTGATAGATAGGCATCAGTAACTAAAATAACTCCCTGTCACAACTGAGCAATGCAGAAGAGCATCTCTGCACACACAGGACATCGAACCTTGATGCAGATGGACAACAGCAGCGGGAGACCACACTGGCTAACACTTCTATCAGCTAAGAACAGGAAACTAAGGCTTTGATACACATGAACTCAAGAGACAGCTGGAACAATGTTCCTTGGTCTGATGATTCTTGATTTCTACAGCAACATTCAGATGGTACTGCAGTAATTGATGTAAGCAACACAAAACCATGGATCCATCCTACCCTGTGCACTTCAGGCTGCCAGTGATGGCATATTTTGTGACCTTTAGTTCTATCTGTGCATTATTTAAATGCCACAGCCTACCCGAGTATTTTTGCTGACCATGTCCTTCTGTTTAGGACCACAGTGTACCATTTTGTGAAAGCCAGAAGGTGTACAAAGTTGGTGTATAAAGTGGCCAGTGAGCGTTTATATTAAGTTCAAATGAGTAAAGCAGTCAACGATAAGTTTAGTGCATCAGTTAAGCTGCTGCAGAGTCTGAAAATGGTGGAGATGAAGGACCTAATGTTCAGCCCTGTGGTGCAATGGGCCATTTTGTTTAGCTGTTCCTCTGGTTAGTTCAAAATGCCAAAAAGGATGATCTGAATTCTTGTTTGTGACTGTGGGCAACATCAAAAAAGCAGAAAGATCCAGCAAGTGATAGAGTAACACAGTTGAGGAGTGCAGCAGAGACCTAGGTGTGCAGCTGTGAAATATAGCATAATGAATTATAAAAGAGGACAGTGGGGAGGGCAGAGGATGTCCGAAGAGGTTTGTCGCTCTCTATCAGTGCAGACAACCTGGAGGCTGCATGATTCACTGCTCTGCCCTGAGGTGCCTACCAGCATTTACATACTGTACATTGCCAACTCAGTGTTTCTGCATTTTCTATGTGCAGTTATCTTTAATACAACCACATGGCAACACCTCATCCTACTTGGTTTTCTTCCTTTGTTCACATATCACTAACACACTATTAGCATCATTTCTTTACATTAAAGGTCCCACACTGGAAATCCATCTTCATTGGGTTTACAGGTTTAGAGAAGTTTTGGTTTTAAACAAAAATTTACTCCGTACTGTCAGGTCTGAGAAATCCACACAAGTTGATGAACAGCAATAAAAACACGGCATTTTGAATCTTTTAGTTTTGTGATGTCACAAAACATAACCAATCATTATCAAGCTGAAATGCTTTAGGTTGTCCCCATGTGCCACAACTTACAACCAATCATATGCAAGCCAAAATTAGCCATGCCCCCATGAGCAACTGCTTTTTACACTCGCTTTGTATGAGAATATAATTCGAGGTCACAATGAGAATGTCCTCCAGTGCAACCAATCACAGCATTTGTCGATGAAAAGTGGGCGGGTTAAACACATTGCAGTGACGTAAGAGTTACAGAGACCCTTCAAACAACATGGAAAAATCAAATCACCACACTTTATTTGTCTGTAACATTACAGAAGTCTGCAATAGACATATAAGTGTGAATATTATGTGAAGTGAATTATCTACATACTGTATTCTTACCTCCTCATTAAGCATTTAGCTGATGTTACTAAGAATATATTAACTCCACTTTAGAGGGGCAAGGTGCTCTGAATGATTGAATTCAGCAGTGACTAGGTGTGCTTCCATTACCTCAATGAAATGCGCATTTTTAAAATTTAAAATCTTTATGGAAACACTTCAAATTTTGGCAAAGTTTGAAATTTTGCATCAGAAACTTTAAGGAGTTGGAAACGTCTGCTGTATCTAAAAAGGTTATTGCACATCAGTTGATGGAAAGTCAAAGTGAATAACAAAAAAGAAAAGTGTAAAGATGTTACCCAGTTGCATTGGCAGGAGATAGAATAGCTAAGCTAAAGCTGCCACGACATCCCTCCATCTTGTCTGAATAGCATTGATCACATCCATATAAGTACACAGCAATGCCACAATAACAGGCTCAAGAGCACAGAGCTGGAGGATAAAACCTACATACAGTAGTGTTCCATTTTCTTCAAGTTCATAATAGCAAATGATTCAGACCTCCTCATTTTTCACAATGAAAGGTGCTTTTTTAATATGGGTATGTGTCCAAACCCGTATGTTTTCTTCTATGGGTACTGGACTTAAAATCAAAGTAGTGGACAGACACAAGCACAATTGCACATTTCCTTTTAGAGAATTTCTGAAGATTTGTTTTAAAAATGCAATACTTCTGGATGGAAACCCAGCTATTGACAGAGACTCTATTTTAGTGTATTTTTGGGCATGGTTTTGGTCCCGGAGAGCTTTGTTCTTCACTTGTTATAAAATCCCTTCTCCTTGTCTGAGGCAACACACATTAATCAACATCACTATGAATGTGCCAAAAGGTAAAAGGCTAATCTTCAATCCAATGTTCCTTTGGCCAAATGTTAATGTAGCCATTAAATCAACAATGAAACAATATCATGGAAAGTGTGTGGGAGAAAAATAGCAAAAACGTAAAATAGCTTAAAGGTAAGAAAGAAGCAACGTCCATAGTAAACCATACAATGCAAATGACTGATAAACACAAAGAGAAACTGTACGGAATAAACTAATGTACTGATGTAAGGTAAACAAGGACACACTGAATTATACAAGTACGTTTTTTTAAACATATTCATAACAGATGAGTCAACTATCAAGTTTTTTTTAGAAAACACGTTAGATGCTGTTGCCAAGCAGGTGTTAGCGAGCCCTGATGGAGCTTTCACACACACAAAGCTGGATCTATATTTGATTTACTAATGAACTCCGTGCCATCACTGCAGCACTAACCCCAACAGAGGCAGCACATGTAGCAAACAGGTGCTTATGCTTGTTGGTGCTGACGTTCTTGTTTGCCGGATGATTTCTGCAGTTGCTTAACATCCACCATTTGTTTCTTCAGCTTTGCTCAGATGTGTTTTTCTGAACAAACAGAACATGGTATTAAATGTCAGGTGTTGTACAGAGGGATGTTTGAAAAGTGATCCATTAGTAGGAGGTGGCCGAGGGCACCTGCATCTCCAGCAAAAATGATGTCTACTATTACTTGCTTTTAAGCCGTGCAGAGAAAAAGAAGAGAATGGGATAATAAGCCGTGGTAACGTCACATTACTGGCGACTGATGACTGTCATTATTTAAACATTTAATGAGTCTATTCTGTATTTTGTGATGTACAGTTACCTCTGTTGAGCTATAGCACTCGGTGAACTTTTTTTTTTATCTCCTTGATGTTGCAGTTTCTTCTCCTAACTTCGCCCTTCGCCTTCTTCTTTTGTTTTCTTTGTTTATTATTTGCCACATTGTACATTAATACTGACGACATCCAAACTATGAAATAACATGTATGGGATTATGTAGTAAACAAAACGATGCTGAACAATCCAGAACATGTTTTATATCTTATATTGTCCAAAGTAGCCACATTTAGGCATGGCATTCTATATTCAGATTCATGAGGTACTCACCTGGAAAGATTTTCAGACAAGAGTTAATTTGTGTCAATTCTTACCCTCTGAATATCTTTTAGGCCATCATTTGTCTTGTTCAGAGGGAAGGTGGGTATAGTCAAAAGTCCCAGCTCAGGCAGGATGCATTTTATTTTGGCGGTAGCTCTTCTCAGGAGATGCTCTGAGATGATCCGGGCAAGCTTAACACAGATGGCACATGAGCTCGCCAAACCCGCCGCAGAGCCTAAGATACACAATGTTGAATACACAGTACAGAAATTAATAATACAAATAACACGGAGACACAAATATCAAGCAGAAGGAATAATTGAAGCAACAAGACAATGTGAGGCATAACGGTTTCACACAGAAGGATGATGGGGTGGAGGATGGTGAGCTTCTAGAGCACTAGTCAGCAGGCTCAGAGCTGGGAGAATGAATGACGGCTGCCTGGTTAAAAAGCCGCCTAACCGGGATGGGGAAGAAAACAAATGTGCACAAAACAGGCTTGTGAACAGACTTCTGTGTCTGCTTGAATTACGCACAGGCTTTGAATATGTCCCCAACCATCAAACAGTGTGATGAAACTGACTTTCATTGCCTAAAGTAATAATGGACTTTTTGTCTTTATTTAACTGGGGGTTTCTTGTGATAATATGGGTTTGTACCATAGTTGTAGTAGCACAAATAGAGCTGTTGACTCTGTACTGACCCTTCAGCTTCACAAGACAATTGATGGTATAATGAACATGAAGAAGAAACAGCACAAATTAGCTGTTATTGAATAGTGATATTGAAACCTGCCTAGGTAAATTCATTTGTGAATCTGATGACAGACAGCGTTAAGTGTGCGAAGCTGTCATCATGTCATTATGTTTACTACCTAGCTCCGTATGTGTTCTGTCACAGTTTGGATGTCTTCAGTATTAATTTGCAATGTTAAAATAAATAAATGAATCATTATTGTGGTGTGATTTTATATATTCATGTTCCTTCATTTTCAGCTAAATTACTTGTTATTTTGGTGTAATTTTTATTTTTTAATTTTTCTCTTTATTTACATGATTTATATTGTTTGGTGCAACTTGTATCATCTTCTATATTATGCTGATATGTTTTGCACGTTTTGGGTTTTTTTCCTCCTGGAAAAAATGACATTCCACAAGACATCCCTTTTTTGTGACACCATCACTTTCACTGTTCTTAGTTTGTTGGAAGGGTAAAATGCAGAGAATTAATGTCCTTGTGGGGATCAATAAGTAAAGAAAAAACAGACATAAAAAACATCTTTCGACTTTGATGCCATTTCAAAATGTCAAAATGATCATTTTTGTCTTTTCATCTTGTTGCAATTGTCATTCAGGGTCATTCACATTTGCATCGTCTTTTCATCTTGTGTCACCTGCATTGTTTGACTCTGCCTTGGTACACTTTGTTCTTGTATGAATAATGCTAAACCAACAATAACAGTCTGGGTTCTTCAGCCTTCACTCATTTAGCTTTAAACTTAAAAGTAATAGTTTATCACTTATTGTTAAAATTATCAATATTTATGGATATAAAAATGTTGGAATAATATTTGCCAGCTCTGTGCCTCAACTATTTCCCCTAAGGCTGTTACCTGTATGTTGATCTCTACGTACGTGCTCAGACTGAAGGACAAAGACCTGCCTCTGTGCCATTTCCTCATCCTGACCAGTATTTCTGTGTTGTGCTTCTGTGCAGTACTCTCTGTGCAATGAGCCCCTGATCGAGCTGTCCAACCCTGGAGCCAGTGGTTCAGTCTTCTACCTTACAAAGGACGATGAGTTCATCATCAAGACTGTGATGCACAAAGAGGCAGAATTTTTACAGAAACTGCTGCCTGGATACTATATGGTGAGCAGAGACTGTGAGTGTGTCTGTGTGAGTTAAATATAAACATGATGGTCCATGACAGCAGATTGGAAATGTGTAGAATTTTAAAAAGCTTGTACTCAGCAGTGTGTCACAGCTTTTCAAAGATAGGCGAAAGCAAATGGCATTTCAAAGCAACTGCCACTCTGGTTTGTTTTATATCTCTTTTTCACAGCTTTACCACACGCCTTCACTTTATTCACGCTCATTCATTGCGCTCTCATGTGTTCATTCAGCAGAGAGGAGGGAATGAAGTGTGAACGGTGGAACACAGATTGTCAATAGATAAGCTGAGCAAGGTCCTGAACTGTCTCCTTGGCAATAAGAAAGTGTAAAGCCTTCATGGTGTAACAATGGTGGTGTAACAAAGAAATGTTTATTGTATACATTTAGATTTAAATCTGTTTTAGCAGCATCATTGCAAATCAGTGAAGATGGAAAACAAATATGAGACATTTTGTTATTATAGTTTGTATTTTTTAAAGATGCGGTCTTTCATGTTGAGAAACCAGCTAGCAGCTGATCATTTGTAGTGGTCCTCTATAAATGACTAGAAAGGTTACCTGCCGGTCCACACGGCTTACAACCTCATAGGTGCACAAGCTCATGCACCCTTTTGTGCAGTTGAAAATAGTCACAGTGGTAGCTGCTAGGGAGCTAGCATCTGTAGTTTATCTAATCACAGGACAACTGAGGAGAGTCTGCATTTCAAATTTCTTCAAGATCTGGTACAAGATAAAAAAAACAACTAAGCAACAGACAGATGTATACTAGCTTGACAACTGTAAGGTTGTAAGCTGAGTTGACTAGCAGGTTGCCTGTCATTTGTAATGGGCTACTAGCTAGTTTCGCAACATCGTAAACTGCATCTTTAATTGTACTCTGTCACAGTGTAGCTCAAAGGCCACGACAAAAAAGAGAGACACTGATTGTAGGCCAACCTATTTTAGGGATTATTAAAGTAAAAGCTCAAGGTTAACACAGACTAACTCTTATGAAATGTGATAATCAGTAAAGGTACTGTATGTATGAGCAGAATAATGTAGCCAATGTTTGATGTGACAAGGAAACAAAAAAAAAGAGTTTCACTGAACTGAGACAAAGGGTTTTACAGTCGAGGGGGGCTCTAGGCCTTGGTGTTCCCATCCCATTGATGAGCACTTCTGCCTATGACTACAGCTATAGAAAGCTCTATTTATCTTCATCTTTTTGCAGCTGCGTAGTGCTCTCATTTACTACAGTTACGGCTGTAAATGTTTTTGTGAGCTTGCCACCAACCGTGACCTTTGGCCACCAAACTCTAATGAATTCATCCTTTAATCTGTGAGATTAGATCAAAATTTGATCTAATCTCATTCCTGATATGATGTGTTCGTAGTTAACATTTAGCTTGACCCTTTGACCTCTAGTCTCCAACAACATTTCACTTGTTCTTTGAGTCAGAATGAATGTTTGTGCCAAATTTTGTGTCATTCTGCCCCACTATTCCTGAGATATTAGCCCCTATTTTCCAAACAGTGCAGTATTGCAAAACATGAAAGTAGGTGGCACATTTCTATTTTGCCCCAGCGCAAATGCCCATTCTCCACTACCCACTCAGGTCACTGACACTGTAACACACTTTGCTCACCTGAGGGTGTGTTGGTGATAAAATTAGACAGGCAGTGGGCACTTTGCTATCCTCTGCACAAATACAGTGCTGTGTTTGCAAATGACGAAAACTAGTCTAAGGCATAAAAAGCAGACCAGTGACTGGTATCTCAGAGCACACACACTGCTTTCAAGATACATGGCCATGCAGAAGTGTACATACTGCAGCAATGGACTTGATGATACATGCAATATTCCTTAAATCAACATTGTTGGTGTGTATTTATGTTTATCTAAGAATACATTATAATGATAATAATAATAAATAACTGTTTAAAGGCTCTTATTACTTGGGAGTGCAAGGACAAGTGCTGAGGATTTTTGGATCCTTTGCATTAAGACAAAATATTCAACACCTGAATTTATGTAAGTAAAACAAATTCAGTACTTCTCTGAATCACTGATTTTTTGTCATGGCATTTACTTATAGTTATTCTTAATTCACATGGTCAAATGGACTACTTCACAGGTCAAAGAATTGGAAGGCGGCAAGGATGAGAGTACATAGAACCTGGATGTCTTATTTAATGATGGTAGAGACTAAACACCATCACACTGACCAGTATTATAGGGAATGACACACAGACCTCTGATTGGTTTATTGTATTATATGCAAAAAACATTTCCACTGATAATTAAGTAGATCCAGCTGTTTAGACGACATGTTGAATGGATGGAGTGTAGTCACCCTGACAAATATCAAACCTGACATAGCCACACCTCCAATAATCACAGATTTTGGACTATTGACTTCCACAACAAAGCCCATAGTGTTCTGAATGTACTGGTGACCCACGGATGAACACACCTAGACAGTCCAATGGCAAATCCCTTCCGATTTTCATGCCATGTTTGGAATGCATCAGTGCTTTTGTAGGATGCTTGTAGCTGATCTTGGTCCATTTATTGTAATAATAATAGTGTATTCTTTGATCCCACTGTCACTTAAGTAAATTAATGACATTTCCCAAACACATGGATCAGGAGAGAAATTTCTTTGCGCCAACAACAACATCTGGCAAGAACCCACATCAGAAGGACATGTCATCTGAAGGACATATAAAGAAACTACAAAATAAAACACGTGATAATAATGATACGATAATGTGATTTTAGTGTATTATGACATCCATTTTTATTTATCCACTTGAGATCTCAGCCCTTCTGACTGCCCACTATGGAGACAGAGAGTGTGAACCATTTCATATCATTAGTGACATTGACACTGGGACGTCTTTGTTATAGAGATTCACCGTGCACGTATCCAAAAATCTGTCCAGATACAATATGAACCACATAAACGTACAGTATATCTGATAAACCTTTTGGTGCCACTGCATCACTAACACTTTAGTTTCACTTGACATTTTCAGTTTTCTAATTTTAAACTGAATTGTCAGACCTCTGCTTTATGTAAGACTCCTGAAATCTTTCCCTTTTCTTCTGAAGCAGCTGTAACGTTGCTGTCATCTCTGACTAAAACCTCAGGCCATGTGGTTTCATAAGAGACTGCTCGGTATATTTCAGTAGCCGGATGTACTGTACTTAAGCCTAACAGAGCATGACTTGCACCAGCACTCCCATTCCCACCCCCTCCTCCTCTCCAGTCTGCAGCATTTTCACAATGAACTCATCAGGCTCCATATCCATGTATGTCCATGCTACTGGTTCAGCGCTCAGGTTCACGGCCTCCTGTTTATTCATGTGTTAGCAGCACAGCCAGAGACCACTGCAGGAATCCAGTTCATCATTTAGGGACATTAAAGTCTCTGAGCGGTTACAGTGACCTTTTCCATTGTTTTGGTTGCGCTGTGAAGCGTTTCGACAGGTAATTGGTCCAAAAAAAAAAAGTGGTTTAATGAAAGTAGAAAAATTCAGGCGCATGCAGGGAAGCTGCAGCTCGAGGCCAGAACAGGTTCACTGAAGAAATCACATGAGATGACAAAAAAAAGAACAGGCGTATTAAATCCAAGACAATCACAGAAAGAAGAGTCAAAGATGTGGATTTTTAAACATATGCCCCAAGTGATTTTTGTTTAGTTTTCCAAGTATAAGCTATGTGTCACGACTGAACACACTGACAGGTGCGGGAGACTCAGGAGCAGGACTCAGAGTACAGTTCACGGTGATCGAGTTTATTATAATAATAATAATAATAATAATAAGTTCAAAAGGCAAAGGCACAAAAAGGGCAAACCGAGGGACATATCGAAAAACAAGCAAATGGTGAGGGGCCGAGCAAACAGGTAATCGAAAACAGTCCAAGGTCAGGAAGCAAACAGGCAGATAGTCCAAGTGCAGTCCAGGGGTTGGGAACCAGGCAGATGGAATTTCCAGGCAGGGGGGAAAAACAGGTCGGGAACAGAATAGGATGCGGGTCGGGAACAGAACTGGACGGGACAGGATGACGGCTAGAACGAGGGTGTACAAACGCCACGAACATACACACGCAAACACACGCAACGAACCAGCACCAACACACGGATTCACCGCTGCTTAAATACACATGAGGGGTAATTGAAGATGAGACACAGGTGGAGACACTCAGGGAGGAGAGGAAGCAGGTGTGTGGAATGAACACAGGAGGGAGGGGCCGACAGGACATCTGAAAACACAAGGAGAAAGGAGTGAACAGCAGCAGTGAATCGAAACACCAACAAACACACACCTACACTAGGTTACACAGAGGGGAGGGGCTGACAGGAGTCCTCACACTATGGCTGTTAAATAATGAGACATTGCAATATTAAAGGTTGATTTTTACTACGGCATCAGAAAATGATTAGCTTAAAAATTGAACAATGCATTAACTTGAAATTTTGAGTGAAATTGAACTAAACAGCAGCTGAATCTTTTTGTCCATTAACTGAGGTTTATGTGGAACACCGCATGTGACGTACACGTGTGTTTGAAAGGAACAAACCATTTTCTGAAGGCAGAGACGTTGAACGTTCTGGATACACATGCACATCAAAAACTTCTAAAAAACATTCAACAAATTGAACAAGTAGTTCAAAATGAATGAAAGAGTCATAAAAAAGTCAAATAGTTACATTTGAATTTGTCGGCTCCTCATCATCACAGACATGTGGTTTGTGAGCTTTAAAACTGCCACTGCACTTAATTTTACTTGGGACAGAATAGATCCATTTATTTATGTTGCGGAATATTTTGTTCAATTTTTTGGTCACTTTTTGCATTATTTAAAATGTTCGTAGTTTGGTTCATTTTGTTGATTATGTGTTCACTTATTTATTTTGAATATTTTGTTCAGTTTTTGTGCACTTGTTGCATCATAGATATGTAAGCGCAGATTTGTTCATTTTGCTGATTATTTTCCCCAGTCTATCTAGTTCATTTTGAATATATTCTTGAGTTGTTAGGTAATGTGTGCATTATTTAAAGTGTAGCTTTCTGTTCTGTTCATTTTGGATACATTTTTGTTGATTGTTTATTTGGATTTATTCAATCAAAATTAACCCAATATTAGTTTAATCTCTATATACCGTACATCTTGTTGTTTTTCACATTTTAAGAGAAAAATACATGAGTAAAAAAAGATGTTATGGATTAAAGGTCCAAAATTTAATCTTATATTTGTGTAAAAATGATCGTAAAATGACCTTAAAAAGCTATAAAATTGAAGCACATGGTTTATTTATAGAGAACATTTTATTTTTTTACATTTTGATTCATGAACATTGGCTTAAAACATAGCTTTTTACCTTTTACAGTTTTTTTTTTTTTTAGAACAGTAACATTTTAGTTATTTCAGTCAACAGAATTATTTTTAGTGCTTGTTTGGTTTTTGCATATGATTCACTAATACAGCCCTGATGCATAAGAGTCAGTACATGTAAAAGCCTCATTATGGCAGGATGCTCCTCTCTGTGCAGTAAACAGACTGGTGCAGTAGCGTCGGGCCGTCATCGGTGCGTCTCTGCGTGTCTTCTACAGATGACTGGCTCATGGTAGTGGGCTTGCAGAGGAGTCTGGCTCTGGGCAGCAAACAGATCACTGTGATGTAACCCACCCTGCCGCCTGTTTAACTCGTCTATTACAGGATACTCCCAGTGTCTCCTTTGTCCCCACATGTTAACGTCTTATCTCCGTCTGCTATGGCTCTCGCTCTCAGAGTAATTTACTTGGCTTTATCGGTTGCTCAGCCTCGTGCTAATCCAAGCCTTCTACGGCCTCTCTCTTCATGCTCACATTCACTCCTCATCTCCCTCTTGGTCTCTTCTCTCCTCTTCTGTCACGTGTACGCGTTGTTGCTCATCACTGCTCTGCCCTCTAACATTGACAGAAGGGTTGTGTGTGGCTGATGGCAGTGGATGCCTTTTCACTCCCTCTATCTTTCTCTCTCCCTCTTTTTCATTTCTTTGTGTGCTCATGCTGTCATTTTACCTCACTTTTCTCAGCTGAAGGTCATTCAGCAAGTGCTACATGAGGGATCAGCCTTTTATCCACACTCCCACATTCATCCTTTCTGGCCTTTTTTGCCTTTTTTCTGTTTTCCTGTTTCTGCTTTTAAATATCTTAATACTTAAGCGAACATTCTTCTCATCTCTAATGGGACCTGTTTGACCCTAGTTCCAACTTAAAGCAGGTTTTTCACTTAGCATCTAGCCAAACTAGCCTCAGTTATTTGGACTACAGTTAAAATCACGAGTGTATGAGGCTCCAGGTGAATGTAATGTAACACGTTTGAGGTTTGTTTTTGTCGTAATCCAAACTGGTGGCTTCAAACAGCAGATTCTGAGTTCTGGTTAAAAAATTAGGCTTCAAAATGTAACCTTTTAAGCCCCCACCTCTTTTTTTAGGATTGTGGTATTTGATATATCGGTGTTGGAGTTGTGTTTGGTGTTGTTAAATATGTGCTTCTAGCAGAGTTTCTCCTGCTTAATTTGATGTGCAGTATGATTATATTTTATATTGGTTGTGGGGCCTTTCTGTGTGGAGTTTGCATGTTCTCCCCGTGTCTGAGTGGGTTCTCTCCGGGTTCTCCGGCTTCCTCC
>JAQQAE010000698.1:0-30352 GCA_029823295.1 Pseudamia nigra
GTGAAATTATTTATCTTGGTGTCAATTTTTTTTACATCACAAAAACCTGGCATTTGAACAGGGGTGTGTAGACTTTTTCTATCCACTGTATACCCTCATTCCTTTCCATTCTTTTCGTATGACAACCTTGCTTATTCTTTGTGTTTCTTTGTATTATTTGCTAGGTGAACTCAAGTTTGTGAAGCCCTGGTTTGACCGTTTGAATGGTATGCAAGCTTGCCAAACTGCAGTTCAGAAAGTGCTGCAGGGAGAAGGCCTCCAGGGCATGAAGAGCTACATGCAAAGGCAGCCTGCCCCTCAGATCATCCAGTGCAGAGACACCCAGCAAAGCAACAGTCCTGCTGAGGTATCCGTTACATCCTCAGGAAAACCATTAGACTTTTTTCTCGTTTTCTTCTTTTTTGCTGAACAAAAGCATTCTTATGTTTCACAATGGAAACTACCTTTTTGCAGACATTTCAAGAAGCATGTAGTACACCATTTGAGGTTTCCAATAGTCTTATCCTGTTTAAGAGTCAGGGTTGAACTCGCGCAAACCAAACAGAACTGTTACTTTTTATTTATAACAATAATTGTAACACATTTAAGGAGTGGCAGTATGTGAAATGGCTTCATTTAGACAGCTTCACCTCACTACTGTTTGGACAAGCTACATTCACAGGTGTTTGTAAAGAACACCTGTAATTACTCTGTGATTAGTTTTGTCTCCAAGCATCCATAAAATGTAACTTTTAGTAAAAATGTTTACATGTGAAAAACAAGATTCGGATTGGTTTTTCAGTAGCTGTCCCTTTATCCTCGCATATCTTAAGGCCGATGAAGGGGAGCGTTTGTTTTCAGAGGATGAGATGGAGGCAGCTGCTCTCACCTGGAATAATGGATTGAGTGCATGTCCACAGGCTGCAGAGAGAAAACACCCAATGTAAGTAATTCCTCGTATTTGTACATATAATTCATCATTAACCAGGCAGTTTTATTTTATTCAATGCTGGGATTATATAAATGTTATCAAAGTTGTAACTTTAGAGTGGGAAAATGCAAACACAAGGAAGTTGGGCTGTCAGGAAATTAAAATCTTAAATGTATGTGATTCATGATTATTCTAAATGAATAGCTTATGCATGAATATTTGCTGTGAGAAGCACTTAATGTTATATTAATTTTGATCATTTTAGATGAGTAAATCAGTGATCAGAAAGACATTGATATTAAGGGTGAACATTCTGAATTTTCCTTGTGCTATACAGCCATAACTAGTGTTGTAGCCAAGGACACCTGAACTGAGACTAAGTTGCAACCCAGACCAAAGTGTATCAAGACCAGACTATATACACAGAGAGGCGTTACAGGGTTTTGAATATTACACACTGCCTATGAGCAGCAAAAAATGCCTGTGGAAACGAGGATCCGAGGAGTTATACACAAAAAATTCAAAGCACTGTAATGCACTAGAAATGTAGTAATATCCCCACAGCCATGATCCTGACTGGCCATGAAATAAACTCCTAACTCATGTTGGTCAGCAGGTCAAAACAAGACCAAGTAAAATGTTCTCAAGACAAGAGACAAGACAAAAACCTCCAAAAATAGTCTTACTACTTCCTGCCTAGCCATAACCATCAAAAACCTGATCTAATACATAAAAAGGAAATGAACAATAATGGAAATAAGTCAGTAGTAATACATGCTGTCACATTTTACAAAGTAAACTCATGTTATGGGATGTAGAAACTCATCCAAATGATATTTCAAGCTTGAGGCACTAGGTTGGTGTGATGGGCTTTATTTGTTTGTACTTAATAAATTCAATGGTGTATGTATGATGTCATGAAAATCTGAAAATAAATTATACTCAGTGACAGTGAATGAGGTTTAAAATGCATAAATCTGCTAATTTGTCCCTTGTTGTGAGGGTTGTGTCAGGAAGGGCATCCGACGTAAAAAAGCTATGCCAGGTCAAACATGTGAATCACTGGTATTTCGCTGTGGCGACCCCTGAGGGGCGCAGCCGAAAGGAGAAGAAGATGATGTATGATGTCATGGAACACAGAGCATGATTAATTGATCATTATTTTTTCTATAAGTAATTAAAATAGAAATGGTATTTTGACAACCTAAGTAAAATTGCATTTTTTCTTTTATGTCGGTCAGTTTGCCTCAGGAGGGCAAGAGAAACATCCTTTTGACCAGTGCCTTGCCTTATGTCAACAACGTCCCCCACCTGGGCAACATTATCGGCTGTGTCCTCAGTGCAGACGTCTTCTCCAGGTATACTTTTCATCTTGTGACCACTCTCTTTACACACATTATAAGGTTGAACGTAAAATGTTGCCATTTTCTGACTACCTCAGGCTTCTCACTCTCATTCACACTGTGACTCGGGTTTTTTTTTTTTTCTGTTTCCTCCTCTATTTTCTTATTATTTTTCTTTTCCCTCTCTCTGCGTCTATCTCTTACCTCTGGTTCGACTCACTCCAACTGTCCACGTTTTCCCTCAAGGTATGGCCGTCTGCGAGGCTGGAACCTGCTGTTCGTGTGCGGCACAGACGAATACGGCACAGCTACCGAGAACAAAGCCAGAGAAGAGGGCCTGACACCACAGCAGATCTGCGACAAGTACCATGCTGTTCATTCCGGCATCTACAAATGGTTCCAGATTGACTTTGACTTTTTTGGCAGAACCACCACAGAGAAGCAGACGCAGTAAGTGATGGGAGAGAAAATGACCTGGACCCAATGTGAGAAATTAAAGACAGGGCTAAAGAAAAAAATGGAAGAAAGTTTTTCGAAACAAACATGATCCAGCTACAAAAAGCATGTGTCTTTACAACTGTCGTCCTGACCTCGGTTGAATATACTTTGATACTACTCGTACTGCTAGAACTACACGCTTGCATAAAATTATGTAATGCAGGATTACTATAATCTTGCAGTAATGTAGGCTTCACTTAATCTCAGGGATCATAGAGCAAGACTCTTGAATATAATACAGCATGTAACACTATTTACTGTTCAGAGAAAAACGGCAAAAGAACACAGATACCCTTTTTCTTAGTCATGTGGTTAATCAGTGATGACCTTGTTGAAATGGGTGACAAAAAGGTCAAACACTGATTATGTGTGACAATCTAACTTAGTCTACATCAATTTTTCCAGTAAAATTATTATTTTTATAATATTGTTGAGGTGGCTGGAGGCTGAGACAAAATAATTTTTTCTATGTTTTTGTAGACAATAATTAAAGCTATGAAACTAATGCGGTTGGTGTAACGCTGTACTGTTATGTTTATCTGCTTACAAGTAAATTATGTTGGTTTTATAAACAGAAAAGTAAGGTGATGCTGGCTGGTTTTATCAACTTGAACAGGAACCTGGAAAGGTTCCTTTGCGAGGCATTTTTCTTAGTCAGTGTTGGACTTGAAAAGTGCTCATAGGGAAGGATTACAACGAATAACACTTTTCTCAAGTGCCTTTGTTAGAGAGGTTCACCAGTGTGTTTTTTTACAAGGCCACTACTGATCATTAGAACTCACAAGATCAGTAACTGATATTTGGGGTTTATTACACAGATTGTAGCAAACTCTGGCAGAAAACTTGAATGAAAAGGTTATAAGCACATGTTGATCAAAAGAAAACATATCGGCATTATCTCTTTTTAAAAAAAAAAGTATAGAATGCAGTCAATTGCAAGTGTTAAGGGAGCTGTTGTGTGTGGGGTTTTTTTTTTAAGTTGTGTAAAGTAAATATTAACTTAAATTTGCGCTGAACTCCGTCCTTCCAATTAAGCAGCACCATCAGAGCCAGCGTTGTGCATTATTAATTCATTTATTTGATACTGGATTTGAAATAATACAGATAATGATTAAAGCTGCATAAGTTGATTTTAAAAAGAAAGGGGAAACACATCTTGTAATTATTAAAAAACAGACCACTCAGTATCATGAAATCCCAAATATATACACAAATAGACCTTTAAACTACTGTGTAGCTCAGCAATAATAAAAAACAATCTTCAAATGCTGTGTTTTTTTTTTTTTTTAATCTGATTACCGACCAAGCCCATATCCAGTCAATCCTCACTTTTCTAGTATCATGAAAACATCCACCTGTTTTACATATTTTTTAGCCAACTTGGCACAACAGGATCTATTTGATTTGAAATCTAAAAACAGTTTATCTCATATCATGAAATCAAAAACTGAGACAAAGTTGGTATCCCAGGCAAAACATCCACAAACATAAACATCTGTCCTTTCTTGTCTGCATTTAGGATAGCTCAGGATATATTCTGGCGACTGCACAACAATGGTTTCTTAGTAGAAGACACGGTGGAGCAGCTCCGTTGTGAAAACTGCATGCGCTTCCTGGCAGACCGCTTTGTGGAAGGTACCTGTCCTCACTGTCGCTACCCAGAAGCAAGAGGTGACCAGTGTGACAAGTGTGGGCGACTCATCAATGCAGTGGAGCTCAAGGTGAGGATGTACCTTTGTAGTAACCGTGACGCGTCAACCAGGGATAATCAGAGCAGAGGTGTCTTTTAACAGATGATGATGGAGATAAAATCTGCTGTTCCTGTTTTATTCTTCCTTGTACATGGCTGACTGTGCAAATGCTAAGGGAACTGTTAGGTTTGTTGTTTAAGTAAAGTTATAGACTATGTGAACAAATTTAAAAAACAAAAAAAAACCCACAATATAGGCTTCTCCAGATTAAATGTTAGTAAAATATGAGACTTTCTGTACCAATATTCTCTTTTTTTTTTCCTCAAATGGCGATTTGGTGACTTTTAAAACTGCCTTTTACATGTAAACAAATTTTAATTCTGATTTTTGTGTGTATTTTTCCTACTATGCCCATTTTTAGTGTATTTTTTGTTGTATCTTAGGGGGACTGTGTTAAATAAATGGGTGGGATCATCATAAGCCTGCAAAACTACAAAAATGAAGCTAGCTACACATATGCACAGTGCTGTAAATAATTAAATATGATTTTGATTTTGATTCTTTCCTCTCCTGAATGCATTTTCATTTATTTCTTTCCTTGGTTTTTGTAGTTTTTGGCATCATAGATGACAGACCGTATGCTTTGAATTCAGCAAATACTAAACCTGAAATACAATGTACAGCCTGCTGGTTACAGGCATGTTTTATTGAAAATCTATTTTCTAATTAATTAATTTTTAATCTAGATTTTTGTTTCCTTTATTCTTTACAAACTTGCCGGTATTCTCTTTTCAGTTGTAAATTATTTATGCATTATTTTTCTTCTTCACTTGCATATTCTCTTGTTTAAGCAGAATTCAAATTATGCCATTTTCAACCACTGTTTTAATTCATTCACCCTTAGGAGCCTCAGTGTAAGGTCTGCAGGCAGCCTCCTGTCATTCGCACCTCCAAACATCTTTTCCTGGACCTGCCAAAGGTATTCCGGATTTCTATTACTGGTACAGTAGTTAGGTCAGAGTTGGCCTGTGTAGGTGCACAGTGCCATTCACAGTCCGACGGGTTAAAGAACTCATCCCTCTGCTCTTTTTTGATTGTGTAACAGTCTTGTCTCTGTTTCTAGCTGTAGTCGAGTAGATAAAAGCCTTTTCACTTTCTCTCTCTATTTTAGTTAGAAACTCAGTTGGAGCAGTGGCTGGACAAGTCCACCGGCTCCGGAGACTGGACAGCAAACGCCAAACAAATAACACGATCGTGGCTGAGAGACGGACTTAAGCCTCGTTGCATCACCAGGGACCTGCAGTGGGGAACCCCAGTACCTCACCCGGACTTTAAAGAGAAGGTCTCAGTATACTTCAGAAATTGCCCTGTAGAGCATTTGTGTGTGCAGTAACAGAAGGACCAGTACATGTTGCTTACACTAACTCTGTATGTGATTTTTCTGATTTGTTGTTGAGGTTAGATCACACAGGTTTTATTCCTCACCCAGACAGTGCGTTTTTCCTCGTAAAGAGTTAAGAAGAGTAAGATTTAAGTATGAAGATGCACAGAATGGTGAGATAAATGCACAGCACTTATTATTCTGCAGAGGTTAATTCTAGAACACCTGTATATAGATTTAGATTTGGTTTGTGAATTAAAGTATCACCAGTAATGTAAATCCCCAAAATGCAAATGGTCAAATTCAATAGAGGTCACATTTATAAGGAAATTGTATGAAATATTCTCTCACTGATGGCCCGGAAATGTATAGTATGAAGTAGAGGTGGCAAGAGCTCTACACACACGCATGCACACGTGAGCCACAGCAGTTTTGTGAATTGCTAAATATTCACAAGTAAGTAAACAGTGTAGCCCAGGAGTAAGAAAGCAGTACCACTTAGCTACATCTGTTACCTGCTGAGAGAATAATGAATCCAAATGCCGACATGTTTAATCTTCCCATTGAACCAATAAAGACTGCAGTGACTGATGACACTGCAACACTCCCTAATAGCATACTCTAGGGGTGCACGTTCTTGAGCTTTTTCTGCAAACATGTTTCCAAAATCACAACATGAAAAAGCTTTCCACTTGATAAGAAAAGACAAGAATAGAGAGAATTTATCACCTGACTGTCTCTCTGTCTCTATAGGTGTTCTATGTGTGGTTTGACGCCCCTATTGGTTATCTGTCCATTACTGCCAACTACACCGACAAATGGGAGAAGTGGTGGAAGAATCCTCATCAGGTACCCCCCGCCCCCATCCCCACCACACCACACATCGTCAAAATTCATGAGCCGAGCAGAGCTGATGCACAAGCTTGGCACAGATTTGGTCCTCTCTGGAAAACAGAATGGGTCTGATTGCTTTTTTCATGGCCCCATCTGGTCTTTTGCATTTATTTTTTATTTCCCCAACAATATTTAACCCTAATGTGAGACAGAAGAGGACATAACCTCTTTGATTATAAATCATGTGCACACTCAGTTTATACCCTGATATAGGCAATAGAGTGGGATTAAGGCAATAAAAACATACACCTATGTAAAGTTTGAAAAATTTGCAACTTAAATTTTTTGAGGAAAAGAATCAGCATATTACTGCTGTGACTATAGGTCCTGTTGATTTTGTTTTTCATGTTTTTGTCTAGAAACAGCAGGGAAAATCTGTTTGTATACGTGACCGGGGTGCTGCAGTAATACTAAATTAGTCCTCTTACTGCTTTCATGTTTCATCCATAATACCTGATGAGTGTTATGGATGCAGGGCAGTCTCAGACCTCATACTGTCACAATTTTGCTCTAATGTGCACACAAACACCAAGCAATATGAACAAATGTAAAACCTATCACATTTCACAATTTAAGTACTAATATTAAAATTTTTAAACTTTGAGTTCATTCATCTGGGTGTGAAGTTGTATTGCTACACAGATTCTGGGGAAAACTATAATCATATTGCAGAGTATACACATCTCAGAACTCTACACACAATCTGATCTGTCTACGTCAGGCCATCCATGCTCACATTAAACAGTCTCTAATAAATGCAAAACATTATCACAAATGTATGCGATCAGCCATATGCAGAATTTATCAGATCTTTGACGCTTAAAAAAATTGCATGCAAATTTAAAGCCATAGTATGTAGCATTTCTGGAGTAAAATCTCCACTGCCAGGCCTATGTTACTGTATTTTCTTGACTCGTGTATTTACATTATATCGAATGTTTCCAAAACTGTTATTGAATGATGAATTTATTCTTTTGTTCACATGTCAATAGTGTCATATTTGCTATATTAACATTACCTGAGAAAATGTTTAATTGAATTCAATTAAATTGATTCAAAATAAAGAGACATGACTAAATGTGATGTGACTAAGTTCACACAGTGAATGTTTTGAGCCTTTAATGTGAAATGTAATTACAGAAGCTGTGAATCTGAAACTGACATCTTTTGTTACTGAAATTGCATACTAGACATTTAATTTGTCGAGGTTGTGATGTTGATATTTGTAAAATTATTTGACAGCTCATCCAAATTCCACTTAAATCTTTTAGAAATCAGATTTTTCATTCATAGATCCTGTAATTCACATTTTCAACCATTGTGCCACTATGTCTTTCTCTCCATTTACAAGATGGAAGCAAGTGAACTAGTTCTAACTTTTTAATTTGTATGTGGACTTTATTTAACTGCAAGTTTGTTTAAAGGCTGAACATCCTATTGGTAAAAATTTCTCTGCCAGTTGCTCATACAAGCAAAGCCTCTTCACTCTCCCTGACTCATCTCATCTCTGTCTCCATCTAAAACCCCAGGAATGAGCTTGTGTGTGTGTGTGTGTGTGTGTGTGTGGGGTGGCCTGTATTTCAGAGAGGGAGTTGGGGGTTGGGGGAGAGCTGATAAGTCGTCTTTGAACTGGATGATCTCATAATGATCTAATATGATGTCATCCTCCTCATACTACAGTATCCTCTCTTTGCCACTAGGTGGAGCTGTACAACTTCATGGCAAAGGACAATGTGCCTTTCCATAGTGTGGTGTTTCCCTGCTCCCTACTGGGAGCTCAGGACAACTACACTCTGGTCAACCACCTTGTAGCCACTGGTGAGCTCTCCTCTGACTCCACCTGTTGTCTATTTTTTTTTTTTTTTAATTTAACTGATGATTTCACTGGTTTTAGGGCAAATTTTGAATCTTTATTTGAACAGGTTTTTATTTGAGGAGCACTTGGATATCTGCTACAATTATGCAACCTAAATATCATCACTCATCATCTTTTAAGTGTCATATATTGGCAAAGGGCTCTGCTCTAGCAGTAATCTGTGTTGCATCTTTAATCCAGAATATCTGAACTATGAGGACACAAAGTTCTCAAAGAGCCGCGGCGTTGGCGTGTTTGGAGACATGGCTAAGGACACGGGCATCCCATCTGATGTGTGGCGGTTCTACCTGCTGTATGTGCGTCCAGAGGGACAGGACTCCGCCTTCTCCTGGGCCGACATGGCTTTGAAGAACAACTCTGAGCTTCTCAACAACCTGGGCAACTTCATCAATAGGTTGGTCAACATAACATGGTATGAGGTTTTTTTTTTAGGTATCAGAGAGATTCATTTCTTTTTTAAATAATGAAATGTATAAATTATTTTGTTAGTAATAAATTCAGAGGTTCCCTGTATGGCTGATATTGTCAATTTTTGAGGGGTGGAAGGGTGAAAATGACAATTTAAAGTCACGTACAAGAAAAACACAGTAGGAATTATATGTAGACATAGGACATAAAAAAAGACAGAGCCACTATTAAAAGCCACCCACTAACACCTGCCGTTAACTATCATTACTCTGTGTTCACATCAGATGTACTTAACTGTTTAATTGATCATAAAAAAATCTTAAAAATCACTTTCTGAAACCTGCAAAGACACTGTAAACATTATAGATCATGTAATAGCAGTAATAATGTGTACTTTAATTTCCTAATAGTTGGTTTAAACAACAGACACATTGCTACTATTTTCCAACATGGTGTTTTTCCTACTGTATTCTTTCTCATTTAAAGTGTTGATCAAATCATTCCCCAGTGAAATAAACAAAGTACTCTCCTCAAACGACTACATTCTGAAACATAACTTTTACTCAGCATAACTGTCATCCAGTCCAATTATCTACTGCATTTTTCACATTATTGTACTTGTTGTTGCACCAAAAAGTCTGTTAGTGCACTATTACAAGAGGTTCAGCCTAGTTTTCTAAATTTGTTTGGGATGGCGTAATTTAGCCCCAATTACATTGCCTCAAATGATTTTTAAAAGATCAGGGTTAAATCCCACATCAAAGATTTTTCTCAGCAGCTTTTTTACACAGTACCTTGATCTTCAAAATTGGTCTCGGGCAGCGACGCTGATGCCTAATTGGTTCAAAAATATCTTGTACATTGCATTCAGCCTAAGGTGATAGAGGTAGAAAATGTTCTGTTTTAAAAATGGTCCTTCTCCGGATCCAGTCCCTGAGTCATTACATCATTAGAGACAGTATGTCCATCTTATAGCGTGCAGTTTTTTAACTTATAGATGATTCTTATAAACAGCTTCGACAATGTGAATACTGCTCTTTATTTTTACCAGAACGTGACAAACCTGGAGGCTTGGCGGTTTTACTAATGAAGACCAAAACAAATTAAGCATGTCAGTCAGGCAAAGTTCATCCTCACACATCAGAATCAGAGTATGTTGTAAATCTGATGTTCTTGTCAAAGCATTTTGGTCTGATGGTCCTGCCTCTGAGAGATGTGTAAAATATAGAATAGTTGGTTTCATCATACATGACAGACACTTTCTCACCATGAACATCCTTGCGCTGCACACGGAAAACACATCTCAGAAATTACAGCTACAGTTTAACGGCAAAGCTGTAAAGAGACTGAATCCAGGAAACTGTTGTTGGTTTTATACTACCACGTACTGTGGTTCATCAAGCAGCAAAATCTGTCATTCATAAACAATCAGCAAGTTAACTAATGTGCCCTTCTTTCCTTTTGTTCTGATACTCAGCACACTCTATTGGTTTACATTTCCTTCTCTGTTCACCCCCTCTTTTCCCCGTCCTTTCTCTCTTATTCCCCCTCCTCCATCCTCCAGAGCTGGCATGTTTGTCATGAAGTTCTTTGAGGGTTGTGTGCCTGTAATGGACCTACAGCAGGAAGATAAGAGGCTGCTGGCTCTGGTGGGCTGGGAGCTGCAGCAGTATATCCAGCTCATGGACAAAGTCAAGTAAGCATAGTCGCATCTTGTAAAAAGTGGCGCAGAACAGATCATAAGACTGAGATGGAATTTGATCATTTTATCATATGGTGTTTTATCTGTTGATTTCACTAATTGAAAACTGATTGTTATGATAATTATAAGCTGTTAAATTGGTAAATATATCATATTTGGCTCCATCTCAGTACATGAGATTAGTCATAAATGTAGATAAAACCCTGTTCTGGATCAGTACTGCTGTAGCTGCTACAGTATATCTTGACTTGCAGTTGTTTTTTTTTTTCTCTAAATCTGCCTTCACTTTCATGTTATCACCAAGTTGAAGTCATTTGAATGTTGAAATATTCCATCAGAATCCGTGATGCTCTCAAACACATCCTCAACATATCTCGCCATGGCAACCAGTACATTCAGGTCAATGAACCCTGGAAGAAGATCAAGGGGGGAGACACAGAAAGGTGAGAAGGACCTGGCGACTGAATGCAGTTCGTCTGTGTGACTCCATTCAAGACGGAGGGAAAAGGACTTCTGCAATTGTTACCCTTTAACCACTCACCGTTTGACTCTTTTATCTGTGATTAGTGTTGAGAAGACTACTTTAGGAATGTAACATAATACAGAGTACTTGTTAAAATGTAATAAATAATGTAACTAAATGAATTTATATGGATTTGCAACTTATTACTTTTGATTAAATTTCAGCTGTTTTGAAGTTGGCAAATAAGATACATAATCTTCAAAACATAAATGTAAACCCAGCAGTGTAAACTTCATAACACTACTGAACATTGACTTTACCCTTATTGAAAATGTGAAAACCCCTGTCTGATTTCAGAAGGCAAATATTGTTGAAATCCAGCACTGACAGGCGTTCTTGTCTGACAACATGGCCACTCCTCATGTTGTGATTGGCTGAGAGTTGGTCCAGATTCATACAGGGGAACCAATCAAAAACCACATACTTCCAAATCTATCGAACCTGGCGAACCACAGAGACAGCTCCTTTTAAGCCATCTCACCCTGATGGTGTTGCACTCAAATTTCTCCAAACAGCTTTGCTAACCTGCATTGTCCTGAAATCTGCCAAACGACAACATTCACAGACAGCAAATCAATGTAATGTTCTCCATGAAAGCTTTTGACCAAAAACATAACGTTCACACTTAACCCCGTTTTGATCAGCAACTGTAATTCAGCTATATGAATTTCTTATAAATTAGGTTTTAGTTGGTAATTATTATCCCCTTGGGAAGTCTGTTTTCAGAGTGTGTGCCCGGGTCAGGGGAAGTAACCTACTGTACATGTTTTTCTATTTGTTTTTGAAAGTTAATGATGCTATGCCAGTACATGTACCTGAATCCACAAAGTTGAGTGATTAAAATACTCTTGACATACAGTATCAGAAACATTTGTGTACATATTCAACAGGTAGGAACATGGGAAAAAAAACGGAAACTCACCAAAGTATTGAGTTTTGCTTTTAACCGCCTTTCTGCTTTTCTTGCTAGGACGCGTGCAGGCACAGTTACCGGTGTGTCTGTGAACATCGCCTGCTTGCTGTCAGTGATGCTGTTGCCATACATGCCAGCAGTCAGCCAAACCATCAGGGATCAACTCAACGCTCCTCAGTCCTGCATCAATACCATGTTGCAAGGAACTGGTACCTTTGTTTGCGCCTTGAGCGCAGGCCATCGCGTCGGCACGGTGAGCACAGACAGTTCATAGGTTTGCAGACACACAAACCTGTGGAACTTCCAGACTGTTGACACTGGGTGATACAATGAGGATGCAACAGTGTGTCAGTATTTCTATATTCAGGGAGACATTGTATTTGAAAACACACACACACACACCTACTGTAGGCACACAGTTGAGAATAATAGCCTAGAGGGTGTTTCTAGGTCTCAGTCATCGAACAAGTTTCTCTCAGGCCACTTGTCCCTTCAGGCCTAATTGTAGTGACCTCTGCACAGGTGCAGGTCCCGCTAAGGCTACAATCATTCTCTTCATGGCCAAGGTCTTTAAAAAAGGGGCTACACCCTATACTGTTCAAATGCACGCAACTTCTGAAACAAGCCGCATGTTTCACCTTCACTGTGATGTATTCGGGAACGGCAATCCTGATCCGAAATCTGCCAATTCCTCCTGTAGTTTTATACAGACGTCTATAACTCTCATTGTTCAAAGACATGCATAAAGCCTCCAAGTTACATTTTTCCAACTGCATTTTCCTTGAACTGGATCTAGAATTGCAAACAATTTAGAAGTGGTGCATATATATTTTTAAAGTTCTCCCGTTTTTATTCCCTTTGCTAACTCATTATATTTCTCTTTTCAGGTCAGTCCTTTGTTCCAGAAACTGGAGGCTGATCAAATTGAGGCTTTGAAGAAGAAATTTGGCGGACAGCAGGTATTTGATGTTTATGACAACTAATGGTCTATCATTACGGCTGTCAGGTCATATAGTGACATAGGTTTACCCCATAAATGATGAAATTAGAAGGAATTGATGGTGCGCAGCAGTAAGCTTCAGCACCTGTAAGATTGTCGACATGAATAACAATTTGTCTTTGGGTTGCTTCTCTTTTTATCCGGAGCAAACACACATAAATGTTTAAATTATGTATTTAGCATCAATCATGTGGATAAAAATAACCTCGTTCTGAACCGTGTTTTCAACCTCCTGCTTCTAGCTTGAAGATGAACCACCCTTAAAAAAGGTATTGGTGTTTTGATGTGTGAAGAGACCACATTGAAGCTGCTGTGTCAATGTTGATCGCTGCACGCCTTCTCTAACATTATCAGCTCCACTAACACCTTCATATGTAGAATTTTCCCTCATCTTTCTTTGTCCAGTGTGATTTAATGACCATTCATATATCGTGACTCATAAAATCCAGTCATTTTGAGTGACGAGTGTCATTGTGTTGAGGTGCAGCAAGTAATCTCTAGACATAATAGCCATGACAGCGCCTCGTATACAAACATCTTTATCTGGTTACACCCTCAGAAGACAGCTCAGAACACTGCCAGCATTCAGCCTGCCGCAGCGCCTGCTCCAGCTGCTCCTACTGCCGAGGTGACAACGGTGAACGGAGTGGACCCAGAGAAAGCCAAGCAGCTCACACAGGCTGTGGCTGAGCAGGTGAGAGGCAGGTGGCATCACTATTTAGATTTTTACAGATTGCGCACTTTTTAACAACCAAATTAGGTAGCCGTAGTGTATATTGCGTTGTTTCCCAAAATATTTTTTAAACTGCATTTTCTCTTGATTAAAATTGTTGAGTGGTGTCTCTTGTAATTTAAACAGTCTCTTTAACATCAAATTGTACGTGCAACAAAATACTAGTCACAGAAATGCATAACTGTACATAATTACCAAAAAAATATGTCATCCACCCGGGGCTCTTCCCGAGGTTTGTACCCTTTCTTTTCCCAGTAAACGCTGTGTTTAAGTTCGATGGATGATACTGTATTTTTTTTTCTATACTCTGTAACTCCCTTTGAGGCTAATCTTGGTATTTGTCTATATTTAGGTAATATTGAAGTTAAGTTTGGATTACTTTTTGTTTTGTTGTATCATGTTTTAAAAATTTGTGAATCAAATGTTTAATTTTGGGCATTCCCGTAGCCCCGACTGAGGCGTATAATTGTAATCGCACACATTTCTGCCTTCATCAGTGAATGAGATTAAAGCGGGAAAATTCTTGCTCAAATAATAGGTTTTGGGGGGAATTAAGTTTAACTTTAGAAAATTACAATCACAGTCATTATATTTTAAGATAGCGGCTAATCTCTTTCGGTCCGTTTCTATTCAAAGTCTTGCACAAGCGTGGCTTTTTTTTTTGTGAGAAATCTGTTGAGCCATTGCATCCCATCTTTCACAGGGTGACAAGGTGCGAGCGCTCAAAGCCCAAAAGGCAGAGAAGGCAGTGATCACAGCAGAGGTGGCCAAACTGTTGGACCTGAAGAAACAGCTGGCTGTAGCTGAGGGGAAGAGCCCTGAGCCTGCACTGCAGAAGAACAAGAAGAAGTGAGACAGAGAGCAGAGGGGGAAAAAATGGGGAAGCAGAAAATGATGGAGGGTAGTCAGTGGAAGGAAGGAGAACAGTTAGAGGTATGATAGTGGAGAATGGGAACAAGATGTACACTAAGAGATGAGGGTATTAGCTTAAGGCAAAGCCGTGACAGGATCTAAGACAATGTGGTATTGGCACTGAGGACTAATGAAATGCTGGATAGGCCGACGGGGAAATGAAAACACACAAAGAGAGACTCAAATGAATACAGCTACAGAATGGAGGGATTTGGAAAAATCCCTACACCAAAAGAAACTGATTTTATACTCTCCCTGTGATAAAGTCAGCATACAATATTAGTGTTGGAAGGTGTGCTGCACATTCAAAGATGTTTTTTTTTAAATATATATATATATATATATATATCCTCTGGAAAATTGTTTTTGCCATTTGCTATAAATACCCTTTTTTGGATCCATAAAATAAATTGAGAAAATCTCTGCACTGTCCCCGTTTACCTGTCAGTTGACTGTGCATATAAACATTTTCTACACCAAGTCAGTCATACACAGGTCATTATAAATGAATACATCAGGAACACAAAGAAATTGCTTAATTTTTCATTTATTGCAAATTTGGGAATACAGTGAACAACAAAAATAAGTGGTATGGTAAAATACATGTAACTGATGCCGTAAATGATATAAGCCATGCATATTATTCTACAGTTGACAGTTTGACTACAATGAGAAAATACCGGTGGATATGTTGCATATTACAGTACAAGCCATTACAGTAAAATTGTATATATTACAGCGTTATATAAAAATAGTAAATTAGGGCAGAACAACATATTTGTGGTTATTCTACTACAAATTCCCATATTGATAGAAAAGGTCAGCTTAGAAAGTATAGCCGGATCCTACTTGCTTTATCTAAATACACATACACACAAGCTGTGGCATATAAAAAGTACGAAAAGGTATGAATTCTCTCCCAAAAAAATCATTCTCTCATACTCACACTGCTCTGGGCACTTTCAAACTTTTCCTGAGCTCCTAAACTCTCCACAAATTGGGGCGAATAATCTCTGCTAGCCAGATTGCAGCCCTTAAAGTAGGAGTTACAATTTATTGCAAAATGGTGGGAACGGATGACAATGAAATGCACTCTCTGAATTAAGTTCCTTTCTGTCTTACATACAAATCATCAAATACACATGACGGTTATTTCTGCAACTGTATCAGATAGAACTCGTGGTAGGCATTCTTTAAAATGACAAACATTCATCAACACCACTGTGTGATTTGCTCTTATAGCTGTGTTTTCTTCCTTTGCCTTTATACATGCTGTGTCTTTTTATTTGCCGCAGTGCTGTTGCAGCCCCTTTCTCTCTGCCTTTTCTTGTCTTGACTTTCATCACTTTCCTTCTTCTTGCCTTTTTAAAGCGCTCTGATTCTCCCTCAAAAAAAAACTCTTTCCTTCAAAAATATCTTTGGTTTCCATCCTTTTCAACCTTAGAGGCATTTCACAACCACATTCCACCTTTCCCACCAATGCTTATTCAAATTGTGTAGGACTTGTCGATTTGTTTTTTTTTTCCCTTCTTTTCTTTTCATCCTGCCTTTCTTTTATCTCCTCACTTCCTGGTGTTGACTAGTCTCTCTATCAGGGCTCTCCGTGTCCTCTGTACCTCCTCTCCAAGCCTTTCAATCTCTGCTTTCAAACGCTCATTCTGCTCCGTCAGCTCCTGCACCTTCCTCTCGTTCTCCTGCTCTCTTTCTTTGCGACTCTTTTTGGTAGATGAGTAGGCTGAGGATGTTCTCGGTGTGGAGGAGGCAAAAGAGGACAAGGCACCATTGGCCCTCTCGCTGTTGGTCCTCTTGCGTTTTCCCAAGCGGGAGGATGAGTAAACGGTAGGGGAAGAGACAGGTGAGGAAGGGGAGGAACAATTTTGAGATGGCGACTGGGAGGCTGAGGAAGAGCAGGACGGAGAATCGGGGACACAGGGCAGTTCCTCCTCACTGGCAGAGGGAGAGGCAGGATGGACATTATTAGCCTGCAGGTGTGGATGATGATGGTAATAATAACCACCACTGATGACCACTCCACTTTGATCAACCATTCCCACTCCTCCTTCACTCAGCAACTCGAAAAACTCCGGAGGCAGCAGGTCACTGCCTCCTCCCGTTGAGCTATCTCCACCTCTCCCGCTCTCAGCCTCCGTCCGCCGCTCCTCTGCCACAGCCGGACTCATGCAGGAGGAGGAGGAGGAAGATGAAGAGGAGGAGGAAGAGGTGTGATGCAGAGGTTGGGTGTTGTGGACTTCCTCTGTTGCCCTCTGGACACCCTCACCCCACGTCTGACTTCCGTCTGTCAACCACGTCAGAGAACAACTCTCCAGAACATCCAGAAACTCTGGCTCCTTCTGCAAACACAACATGAAAACTTGTCAATAGTTGCCAAAACATGTCAAATGTTACACTGCATCTAGTATATGAATGAAATGTTTTCACAAAACGGCAGAATAAAAAAAATTAAAAGACGAGGAGAAAAAAAACTCACAAAAACACTCATTATGGGTGTGATAGCTTTTCATTCTTGAAGCTACTGACCTCGGTACAGGTGGGGGCACGTGCCAGTTTTGCCCCTCCCGTGTCAGAGCCAAGAATATCCTGCAGGTCCTCATACCACGCCTCCAACTCTGCACCACACAACGGCCCCACACCAGGGGGGTACGGCGGGGGCAGGTGTAGCCACTCGGCAGTCATCTCGCCAATCAGTCGCAACGCACAGATACTCGGCTACACAGTTCACACTGGACCTGAGGGGCAGCACCAGACACAATGAGAGAGGTGCACGATGAGAGCAGAGCAGCTGAGTGGAAGATGACTGACACGTCACAGTAACTCCGCCCTGGTCACTCTAATCCCCACCCTTCTGCAACTAGTTAAGGTGTATTTCAGGTATGGCTTAAAGACAGATGCCATATATCACAAAGTTGAATCCAGTAAGTAATCCATGTCTAATTATTCACTCTACAGAGAAGCAAGCTAGACCAAAGTACAGTCAAATGTGTAATCCATTCAAACGCTAAAGGGACACCAGTGACAGCGACTGATGCAATGGCAAGAGCATTGAAGTTGCTGATGATGAATTTGAGAAATCAAAAATATGTATACCTCTGATACATATTTATACAAGTTATTTCAGGTTACATTCAGTAAAAAAAAAAAATGAGAGTAAAATTAAAATGCTTTGTTTGCAAACATGCAGCATTCAATAAAGAGAGAACCAATTTACCTTAAGAGTCACTGTTAATCAAGTCTGCCAATTGGTTGGAGACAATTTATCCCAGCAATTCTGTAGGGGAAAAAATGTATGTATCAATTGTCTTATTATTTAAAACAAAAAAAGAGAGAAGTTTTCTCTGGCACCTAAAATATGCTGAGATTTCAGAATCAAAATGATGATCTGCACAAGTGTCAAACAAGCCTGGTCTTGTTCGACACAAAGGGCACCACAATCATTTTCAGCATTTTTAAACTTGGTAAAACACTTGAGTAATGATAATAAATAAGGTCTCAAACAGGATAAACAAGGATAAAAAAACAAAATCCATGTCACTTAATTCTTGTAAACAAAGACCAAAACGCTCTCCAGTGCGCCCCCTGCTTCCTACCTGCCTTAAAACACTTCACGGCAGATAAACAAGTGGCCAAAAACGGCGAGGAAAACTGAATGTTTAAGCCTTCAGGTCTGACAGTCACACCTACTAAATGTGTTATTTGTGTACAATGTTCCTGTCATGATACTGAACAAAAGTTGTCATATTCACTATGAACCTCGTAGACATAACTGGCAGATTTTACATAAATGACTGCTTCTCTCTACTGATGTTAAAATGTAAAAACAGCACAGAATTAAAATTAGTGATGTTTTCTACTAAATAAGATGGAATAAAAGATTAAAGTTGAGCCTCTGGTGGGACCGTAAACAACTTTTGATTAGGTGAGTCCGGTGTACCACTCATAGCTTTTCTAAATGTCCAAAATGATTGTGTTTTTTTGTTTTTTCTTTTTTAGTCGGACTTCATGTCCACTGTAAGCCAAAGCAATTACGTCATGGAAATGTAAGTCCAGTAGGAGGAATGGGCGAAACAAAAGGAAGCGCACAGAGAAAAGGAAAAACACAGTACAGTAACATGTCCAACATTCACTCATGGCAAACATAAAGTCGAAATGATTTATCAAAAAATGTAAAATCACAAAAGCAGTTCGCAAAAAAAATCCGATCAGGTTCGTGTTTAAAGCTCCGCTAATTACTGTCAAACGCCACGTAAAGAAAGATCAACATTTGTCAAATGTATTCGTATTTTTTTAAATGACTTTAACTTACAATATATCAATGCCGGTTACCATGACGACAAAATATTTTGATGCTTTTGTAACAGTGAAACGATATAATGGAGAAAAAAAAACTTCCGTCCAGTGAAAGGCGATCTTGAAAGCACAGCCGGACACATAAAAAAGCACTTAATGTAAATTATGACTGATTAAGACAGCTGTTATTCTATAAAAGGAGCTAGGATTTCTGCCAAAAAACGGCACGTTCTTTTCCGAATAGGCAGCGCGTGAAGAGTGGCTTAAGTAGCCTCTACTTTCCAAAAGACCGCACAACAATAGACCAAGTGTCCCAACATGCTCACTTACCCTTTTTCGCTTATTCGCTCGCCTTCTCGACTGTCTTGAGCTTGAATGTAGATATTTCAGTGAAGGTTGGTGATAGCTCATGTTAACCATTGTTCAGTCTTGTCAGCTGAATGTGGTTTTTCGGAAACTCCCGGTGGTGTTTATATTGAGGGACAGGCCAACCGAACTATGCATGGGAAGATAGTTCCGTCTCAACCTAACAGACGTGGATGACTGTCGTATGGATTATCTAGTCAGAGCAGCCAAGTTGGGATCTTTTCCTTGACGACATCCAATACGGTGACCGCGTTTCTGCACTGGGGCGGGGTTTGATGACGTAGCAGCCGGGTTGCTCCCTTTTCCAGCCTGTATAGTTTGTACGAGCAGCAATTGTGATGCAGTCATAAGACGGCCAGGACGAATTTGGGGCGTATGGGAGTCACATGAAAGGAATGATGCAATGCTTGGCAACCAATTTCTAGCTGGGGATAACACCAGCAGAATCAGAACATGTTTTATTAAACAGTGTTGGCTCTAACAAAAATCTAAAAATATACACATATGCACGGATATCTAATGTCGAAGAATTGTTTGTTTACGGAACAATCGATTTTTCTAACGAGTCGTTTTATTGGGGGTAAAAAAATCTAATATTTGTCCTGTGTAGCGCTCCGCTCGTGACATATTTTTTTAAATTAATTTTACGAACGCGCTTACCTGACTTGTTACAAGTGTCTGTCGTAAACTATCGTTTTAGACAATTAAGAATAAAAAAAATCAGGTGCAGCGTCTCGGGACTGTGTTTCTACAGAGCACGTGTCTTCAGTTTGGTGAATGGTTCAAAGCGCACATGGACAATGGTGTCACATTCGCTTCCCATTCATTTTCATACGGCGCGTGTGTGGCGGGAGCTGGCACCGCGGTCCCCGTTTTGATTTGTACCCGTACCTGAAGTTGTTGAATAAGACATTAGCTGACATGTTAAACCCTGTGATTCCAGCAGCGGTTCTTCATTAGTCGTAAAAAATAAATAAATAAAACAACTTTTTTTTTTCATTGTTTTTGTCTCCGAGAGGCGTGTGATACTTGTTGTGGTATCATTTCAATGTGGCTTTTCCAGAAGTAATCTAGAAAAGCAGACACGGCGTGACTTAAAAACAATATTTTCTCAGAGAAGTTACACATGTAACGTGATCCATCGTCTATAAAAACAGAAATATGAAGTGAAAACGTGTGTCTATATGAAACTATGAAACCTATTAGAAACTGGGACAACATGTCTGTCTCATAAATGTGTATTTATATCTAATAGCGCTTAAAATAAATATTTTACCCAGTGTTATTTATCTATACTGCAAAAACTTAAATGGGTGTGATACGATAGGTGCATAAACACAGGTTCCATGAACCACAGTATAAAGACCTGCATCGAATATTTAGGCTGCATGGGTCTTTACGGAGTGTTGATTTTTTTTTTTTTTTTTTTTTAAATAGTGTCAATGTCATTTTTACTGAAGTTACAATGTAGCCCATTTATCGTTGTATTTCAAATACAAATAACACATGGAAGCTCATTGTCAACATTGCATTATTATTTTTATTATATAAAGTTCTCACAAGTTTTATATTCCCTTAGGAAAATTTGCTTTACGCAACAACCGGTCATTTATACAATGTGTAACTCCTCAAGTAAACACAGACCAGGGTTAGATTAATTGTCATATCGTCCAAAAACAATAAGATCACTGGACAAACGTAAAAAAAATAGTTGAACAAGGAAAGAGAAGGGACATTTGTTTATCATCCATGTCATTCTAGAATCACGCAGATCAACAGGCTCATTGTCCCAGACACTGTTGTTGTTGTCAGGTAAACACCGGTGTCTTCACCAGTTCAATAAACACCACAAAGTGACAGTGAAATCACCGCCACATTTCATCATGCTGTGTAGTTTCTTCGTCTTCTTCATGCGGACTCTCTGACACTTTTCTGCCCCTTAATCCCAAACTCAGCACACAACTGTTTTTCCAATGCGCGGCGCAACGTGCACGGCTTCAACATGCACAGCCCCATAGCAACAGCGCCAAGTAGCGAATAGAAAGCTCAAATACTGTCTCTAGGACCCGGGTTAAAGCGCTGCAGGAAGCACCGTGAACACGTCACGACTTGAGTGGCTGTTGCTGAGTAGTTGAGCATACTTTCACTACACCCCACTCCCACTCCCCCCTCCCTCCCTCTCCACCCTCTGCCGTCTGTTTATTTTGTCAGTCTCGTCGTCTGCGTTGTATTCATTAGAAAACACTGTTTACAAGCCAACCTATAGGCTGCTCTGTCTCCATTTTCAACACTGGGGCTCCCGCGTTCACAACAATGCACCGGTGCTTTTGTCACTGTTTTTTCAATTAAGCCCAGTGTGATCAATAAAAGTAAACACCAGACAGTTCTTTATCTCTTTTTCTCGCGGTCTTTTCTCCTCTTGTTTTTTTTTTTAATTTTAATAACCCAAGTTGACAGAGTGTAAACAAGTCTCCAAAGTCATATCACTGATGTTATGACTGGAAATATCAGCCGTCGCCACGTGCCACTCCTTATTAAAATACATTTTAAACTCTTTGTTTTCACAACCAAAGAGAGTAATTATCAATCAAAACATTAGACTTCACTGGGGTCCGTTTTATTGGTTCAATTTTTCATTATTTTTATTTTTTGTCTGTTTTCTCAATTGTTTAGTTCATTTTCTTGATTATTTTTGCTCAGTTTTGTTCATTTTTTTATCATTTCCTGGTTTCTTATGTTTATTAGTTTTCATTTTGTTGATTTATTCATTCTTGTTTATCTCATGTAATTTGCTGTTCTCTTGTGTTCTCTTTATTTTTTAATGCTTTTATTTTTTTGCTCATTTTCTTGATTATTTAGCTTATTTGAGTTTGTTTTCTGCTTTTTGTGTTCATGAATCCATGTTACATTTAATCAAAATGAATAAAATACATGAAGATCTTTATTATACATATTAATTCCTTTTACATTAATCCTATGATATGTGGATTTATTTTCAGTTTTAAAAGACAAAGGTATTATGGCAGTTTCTAATAAATATTTCTGAGTTTGGTCTTCAGCTGAAAAGTTTGGGATCCACTGAGCCATCGTAATCTCAGCAGACAGCATACCGTATACGCTGATAAATAACCGCTTTTGAAAAAATGCCACTTGTTAACAGAGTTTTTTCCAACACTGTGTGTGTGTGTGTGAAGAAAGGAATTCATTTCTCCTCATCACCTTGTTCTTTGTTCACATTCTTTGTCATGTCATTTTTCATTAAGTGGATATTCAGCTGCGTAAAATAGGAAAATAACAAATGTTATGAGCGATGGTATCGTAGCATTAACGTCCTCAGTGATTTTGCCCTCATTTTACTTCTCGCCTTTTGTTTTACAGGCAGAAAGGACAGAGTCTGGGGAATTTTCAGCCACCATGCGTCTTCTCTCCCTCCTGTCTGTCCTCTGCCCTTGGTCAAGGCTCCACACCCAGCCTCCCCCACCCCCCCAAAACACACACACACACACACAGCAGCTGTCGGAATCCTTCCCCTCTCTGAAATGAGACCAACTGATACAGCTGTTAACATGTGCTGCTGGTGAGACACTAAATCCTTTGCCCTTTTCCTCATTGTTCATTACACTGTTTCTGTTTGGGTTTAACCTACATTTTCCTGCTTTACATTAGGCTTTTACAGCAAAAACAAAGAGCATGTCAGACAGTGGTAGGAACTTACTGATACGACTTATCTCCGCCGTCACACAGGATTTTAGTGTCGTCTTTCTGAGCAGAGCGACTGACTTGATCTGTTGAAATAAAGTCTTGCAACCTTAGTCGATATGAAAACTTCTTTTTACATGTCATTCAATGAAGAAAAGATCCTTATTTTCTCAATATATGTTCTTTCTATATTTAATTGTGTGTTTTTTTTTTTTATTGTAGTCATTACCCTATTTCTAAGAGTGAGGTGACATTTAGAGAGTCATACAGATTTTTATCATACGAACATTACATTATTTGGAGATTGTATCTTTCCACTTACTTTTATGTCAGGTTTTATCTTGCTGTCATTGTTTTTATTATTACTAAACCAAAAGGAAAAATATTCAAATTCTTAAAAATCAGACTATACATTGTTTTGCACCTTTGATATCTTTTTGCCTCAGTCGTGTCTTGTACATCATTGTCCTTGTTTTTGTCTGTAATTATTTTAGTGTTTTGTGTTTCTCACTGTTTGTTGCATCTTTTACACCTGTTTCATCTTTTTCCCTTTAATAACCATAGTTGACTAAACAGTGGAAAAACATTTATGTATATTATTCCATATCAATCTGTCTCCTCCGTTTTCTAGAGTTTAGTGCACTGGATTTTTTCCATACCATATATTTCTTATCTAACATCCAGGTTTGGCAGTGCAATGATGGGACACATGTCTAGTGTAAAGCAGGTGTTCTTAAATATTTTCAATGGACTACTAATAAAAAAAAAAAAACACAGAAATTCAGGATTTCCTAATGCACCATATGTGAAATGTATCACACACTTTAATTAACTTGCATTGAAAGATGAGGAAAGCCAAGTGGATCAGTGGCCAATACGAATCGATATTAACCTGTAACCTAACAATTTTTTGCCCTCCTCTAATACTTACTTTTCTAATCTGATGACGGTACCAGCGTACGTGAGCACTGTCAACAGTTTTGGCCTTTTACAAGTCACGTTGTGATTGTAAAAGGCCTGCTTCTCTTCTCATGCAGTTTAATTCCACACTCTGGAGCCGATCAATATGTGTCACAGCTTCTAATAATAATAACTTTATTCATGTAGCACTTAAAAAAAAAAAAGCAGGTTACAAAGTCCTTTGTCAACAGAGCAGACAAGGCTCCGTACAGCGACATGATACACAAAAGCCCTACTGTTCGGCCAGATAAGAACGTGAAGTGCAGTAATAACGAAATAAAAAAACTTGTGCAAATACAATAATAAAGTGGGGGAGGGTGGGGGGAGAGTCAAAGAAATTAAAAGGACAAGAGAGGGATAAAAAAGATAAAAAAGTTGCATCACAGTTGAAAGAAAGCAAGGATTAAAAGATTAGATTCAAATGAAATAAAATCAAGTTTATAAATGAGTTTTAACAAGAAATTCAAGAGTTTTGTATTCATATTTTGAGATATTTATGAACATCTCTGTGTCCAGGAACTGATTTTATAAAAGAAAATGACACTGATGAAGTTTGATGTCCCTTTTGAGCATTGCACACCAGTAGAACCAAAGTCTTTATAGTCGTCTACAGTTATTATGCAATGTGTGACAAAACTTGTGGCATTCTACAGTAACATCGTCAAAAATCTGTAATGAACATGGACACAGGGTCTGGTTTTACTTCTTTTTAAAAACATTTGTAAGTGATGTTGATTCTCCAAATACTTTTACTGTTAGTTCAGTTGTTTGTACAGATCGTTTTGAAATCCAACGCCCACCTGAGGACTTCACTCTTTTATGACTCACTCCAAAATGTTCTCATCATCAGCATTCAGCATCTCCAGCATGGATGTAAAAGTTAATCTATTTGACTCAAACTCTTTTTGTTGATGTGTCACACGTTACATATATTGTACCCGTCTCCAGGATATTTGTGTTTTCACTTCTTCCTATTCATCGCTAATGCATAGTATCCAGAGTGTTTCTTGTTCATTAGTGATCAATAAAATACAGATTACTCTGCTATCAATCTGTCATTTCCAATACTGATATAATTTTTAAAGACATGTACTGTAAGATGCTTCCTTCTAAAGTCATAATCACAGTATGTATTTATCCACAGAGGAATAATTCTATCACATTTTCAGTATAGTCTCTGATTTCATTTGATCATTTTAAAATCTTAAAATTGTCGTTCCTAAATTAAGCATCCATGATCAGCCAGGGAGCCTTGTTTATTGGCTTTCCCATCTGTTTATTCATTTTTGTTAATTTTCATGATGATTTTGTTCACTTTATGTTCATGTTTCAGATATTTGTCCATTTTAATCATTGTACTCGTTATGCTGTTGTTTTTTTGTTCATCATCTTTATTATTTTGTTCACTTTCTTGATTGTTTTGTTCATTCTATTAATTTCATGTTGTTATTTTTGTTCATTTTGTCAGTTATCTTGTTACATTTGCTTGATTTACTCAATTGTTTTGTTTATTTTTTATACTTTTTATTTGTGCATTTATTTTGGTCACTTTCTCTGCAATTGTTGGGTTTTTTTCCACTAATTTGGTCATGTTTCTTCATTTTTATTTTTGTTTTTGATTTAATGAGTATTTTGTCATTTTGATTTAATGTTGTCAACTAGTCAAAATCTTAATATCATATACGTGTTGACATATTTTTTATCTTTAAATGGTAAAAACATAAAAATGCCCTGTTAGGTTGGATCCCAAGAAGTCACCAGATTTGTCTTTTAGCTCTTGAACCAAAAGATTTTATGTTGATAGTCCTAAAAAAACAGCCGTTTTTCCAGATTGTAGCTTTCAAACACTCTGTTATTAAATAAATCAACAGCAGGGAATACATTCGAACTTCATTATGTAATAAACACCCACGTTCACTGATAATCTGACATATTTTGTAATGAACGCCTTTCAAGCCATATGGGATAAATTATTACATATTGAAGTGATGCTCCTGCATTTTATAATTACCACAATATGTAATTATTTATTACAGAATCTGTGGAAATGCATTATACATTGCAGTGAGGCAGTTTATCACCACTTTCATCAGATTATTAGAAAAATGTGGATTTTAATGCATCATGAAGTGATAATGTCGTACATTTGATTTATTGCCTGATGCAGTGTTACAAGTCTTCCTGTGTGTCCATTATTTAAACCTGTGATCAAAGGTGTTAAATTCCTCGTCACTGACCATCCAGCTTCTTCCAGTCTTTAGTTCGTGTTTCAACATTTTACTTTGTTTTTAAAAAAGCTGAGCTGTTTAAAGTGTAAATAAAATTTCAACAATGGTTAGGATTTATAAAGCGCTTTTCTGGACACTCAAAGATGCTTTGCATTGATTATATTATTCACTCACTCCACATTCACACACAGGTGGTGATAAGCTGCATCCGTAGCCACCACTGCCCTGGGGCAGACTGACAGAAATGTGGCTGCCAGTCTGCGCCAACGGCCTCCAAGACCACCACCAAACATTCATTCATTCATCCATTCATTCACATCCTTATAAGGTGAGGTGGGTGACGTGTCTTACCCAAGGACACAATGACAATGAGTAGGATGGAACAGGGTTCAAACCACCAACCTTCTTGTTATCGGACGACCTGCTCTACGTCCTGAGCCGCTGTCGCCCATGTGGACCTGAGAAATTTTTTTTTTTTTTCCAGAGTGACATACTTGGTTTGCCCTTCCTTGAATCACCACCTTATCATAATGGAGGGGTTCGAGTGACTGAGTGATCCTGTTGTCAGGGGACAATTGGCCCCTGGTAGGGTCTCCCAAGGCAAATTGGTCCTAGGAGACAGGTCAGACTAAGAGTGATTCGCACTATACAAATAAAGATTGATTGATTGATTGATTGATTGATTGATTGATTGATTGATTGATTGATTGATTCAGAAGACCCTTGTGACTGTGCCTTCCTGTGGGCCCACCACCTGCAGGAAGGGTTGGCAGGGTCTGGTGCTGTGTGGTTTGGGTGGCAGGTGAAGGCGGACTCCTGGGTGGCCCAGTCCCCGGTTGTCAAAACTGGCTCCAACTGGGAGGAGGCCCTGGGGCAGACCCCAGACACGCTGGAGGGACTGTGTCTCTTGGCTGGCTTGGGAACACCTGGGGTCCCCCCAGAGGAGGTGGCTGGGGAGAGAGAAGTCTGGGCTTCTCTGCTTAGGCTGATGCCCCCGTGACCCTGACCAGGATAAGCGGAGAGTTGATGGATGGATACACATTTTGAATTTGATGCCAGAAACACGTTACAAAAAAGTTGAATCAGGTCATGTTTCCCACAAGGTTAGAGTTACAGTTCAGAGTTTCTTTTGTCATATTTTGCATTTCATAATGCCCCAAACCCTGTCAACGGGTGACAAGTCAGGACTGCATCAGGCCACTTTAGCACTAGGACCATCTTGCTACAGAGCCACGCTGTAGGAATGAGGTTAATAAACAAGGCTTTTGCTGAAAAACACAGCACCGACTTGGCAGCATATGTTGCTCCAAATACTGTAAATACAGTCACAACCACAAGTTTTGGCAGTGACACACATTTTTGGGAAATTTGACTGCTTCAGTGTTTTTTTTTTTTTTTCCCCAGATATTTCTGTGGTATATTGATAGTAATTTTACATTTCTTATTGCGTTTCAAAGACTGCATTGGCAAATTTCAATTCAAATCCCCCAGTAGCATTTCAGGGATCAGGGGTCCTGCAGCATTCTGGCAGCTTTCTTCACAGTTACCAGTTCACATTGAGTGAACCGGGATCTGAAATTTAAAGCAAATTCATGCAAAAGTAAAATTTGTGTCACTGGCAAAACTTTTGTCCATGACTGTATTATTCAGCATTAACGTTGCCTTCACAAATGTGCAGGTTACCCAAGCCATATGCGCTAATGCAGCCCATGTCATTCCTGATGCTGATAACAAGGCAGATGGTCCCTCTTCTGTTTACCTAGGGGGACAGTGAACGTGAGTTCAGCAAAGAATTTCACATTTTGACTCGTGGTGACATTATTGGATGTTGTTCATACAGATTTTCCCCTCTACATGGTGACGTTTCAGCGGCAAACAGTGTTCAAGCCCAGTGTTTTTTGTTATTGCTCCTGAGCCACTCAGTGATGTTCACAACAGAGTCATGTCTGTTTTAATGCAATTTTGTCTGAGGGCCCCAAGATCACACTCATGCATTATTTGTTTTCAGCCTCATCTGTTGTGTACAGAGATTTCTCCAGATTCCACACATCTATTAATGATATTATGATCTGTAGGATATGAAATCCTCTCATTCTTATTCTGAAATCATTGCACTATTATCGCGGAGCGGTGAACACTTTGCCGTCTTTACTTCAGAAAGTCTCAACCTCTCTGGGATGCTCTGTTTATACCTAATCCCGTTACTACGCATTTCACATTTTTCTTTTTCAGTCTTTTGGCTCAGCTTTTCAAAAATATCTTAACGGCATCAAATTCAAAAAGGGGAAACAATTTTCAAAATAATTCCATTTCTTAGTTTAAACATTTGATTTGTCTTTGTTCTGTTTTCTGTTAAATGTGGGTGTATTTTTTAATTCATATTTTCCATGGGGGCTCAACATTTTAGAATCAGGGTTTCACCTTTACAGCAAGAACTCACCTTTTTACCATTTCTGTCCCATTGGTGAGACCAGATTCACCTCTTAATCATGTTTTAAATTGCACTTTCAGGTCCCTAATCAGCACTCTCAGCTCTCTAATTCATCTGTGGTGTCGATGGTGCTCTCAGCTGATGCTCATTCATCACCTCGTTTGCATTTCATTTCATCCAGAGCTTTTCCCATCCATCATCTGCCCCAGCATCCCAAAGACTGAACAGGTACACGTCGCATGCACTTGCTGAGATTTTTGCGCGCACGGAGGAGATTTGGGACAACTTTGCGGACAATCTTGTTAAGTCTTTCAAACAGTTTATGTCTGAGCTTATCACACCTGCCTTTACCTGCTACGTCTGCCCTGTGTGGGTGTTTTTTTAATCCACTATAAGCTGTTCTCTGCCTCACAACAGAAGAATCACCTCACTGTAGTCACGTTCACTCTGCTCCACTTGTCTTTTTCTGTCCACGTCCATTCACAGTATCTGACGCCTCGGCTTGAAGGATTCGGTGACATCTGGATTCAGTGATGTTTTGACTTTTTTAGGGTCATTTATAGTGTGTAAAAAAAAAATTTTTTAAAAAGGCAATAAGTTAGATTTGCACAGTGTTATTATTTTAAAAGCCTATTTTTTGCTGATTGGTTACATGAAGTTGTTATTTTTAGAATTAGATGATGATACAGACAAAAGATTTGTAGTTAAAAAATCAGACACATGTTTTTGTCCTTTTTACATCTTTTGTGTCTGACATTTTTCTGTGTCGTTTCTCTCATTTTTGCATTTTGTCATTGGGTATATCATTTCTGTCTTATTGTTTATCTTTTGTCTTATACCTCTTTTTCATTTTGTGTCTTTTTACGTTGGTTTGTGCTTTTGCCACTTTTTCTTGTTTTCATTGCTTTGTCTTTTTGCACTTTGTCTTCTGTCTTCTGCACTTTTTATGGTCTTTTTTTTTGCATCTTCTGTGCCTTCGAGGTCATTTTGGTCTTTTTGTGTTGTTCTTGCACTTTTTGTGTCTCTTTCATCTTTTATGTCGTTTTCATCTTTCACACATTTTTATGTCTTTTACATCATCTTAGTCTTTTTTGCCATTTTTTAAATCTTTGTCATTTTTAATGTTTTTCTTTGTGTGCTTTACATGATTTTTGACCTTTTGCGTCTTTTTCTCTTTTATGTCATTTCAGTCTTTTTGCCCTTTTCTGTAAAGAAAAAAAATCATCCTCTGCTTATTGAGAATTTTCTTGTAGAACAAAACCAGGTACATATGCTAGATTCACAGGAGGTAGTACAAAGAGACGTGCGTGCCCACCTGCACATATTATTATATGAGGAGTAAAAAAGTACAGTCCATATGCAAAATAATCCTTTCAGAACAATCCCATTAGATTCACTGTCTTTAAACCACACATTTATTACCTGTCATTGTGCTCATTACCAACAGGTCCATGTATGACGAACATTACTTTATAAATTCTGAAATGTATCCAGGAAAGAGCCCCATATATTCTGAAATTTGACTGTTTTTTTTTTTTTTTTTTTTTTTTTACCTCAGTTTCAAACAAGACATGAGGTC